>BPLR01009048.1:0-82101 GCA_021605095.1 Caerostris extrusa | reverse complement strand
AGTTACGTATTGCTGAAACAAGAATGACTGAATTAATAATTATTATTATTTAATATTAATTATTATAAATATTTTATTATTTAATATAAATTATTCATAGAATATTGCAGAAACCTTTATAATATTTTAATAAAGAAAGTTCCACTTTGTCTTATACACATTCTTCTCAAATTTTGTTGTGAAATTATTTATAAACTTACTGATTTTAAAAGATGTATGAATTTTTTTAATCACAATCTTTTAGTTAATTATATTTGAACTGGTTCAAGTACATTGAACCAGTTTCAGATTAACACTTTCGCGCACTTCACAAAAAAAAAGAAAAGAATTTTTGGAAGATTAGATGCTTTTGTTTTCAACAATATAGAAATCATAAGTAATTCAGCGTTTATCTACATAAAATATAAGCAAAATCCAATAGGCATAATAAGACGAATATTTGATCAATGCATAATCGCAAGTAATGAAATGGCTAATAAATTTTTGTATTATCTATCCGTTATGCCATATTATTTAATAATTTTGACATAAAAAACTGAATCTTTCTATGATTCCTATACAATTTTAAATCCATGGAAAATGTCTAAAATGGAAGTTTGATTCTGCTCTGCATAACAACCTTAACTTGATTTTCAACCCAAAAATGGTACACGGATTGATTCATGCATCAAATTTTTGCTGACAATGGGAAAATAATCAGCATAATATGACGAAAATTTAATCAAATGAGTAACCCCAAGTAATGAAATGGTAGTCAGTAATTTGCTAGCTGCTTTCAACTTACTTTAACTGAAACTTCTATAAGAGAGATTTTGAGTTTTACTAGAACTTTAATTGATTGAATCAAAGATACAAATTTCTAAGTTCCTTTGAACATTTAAAAAATTTATTTTATAAGTAAAACTAAAATTGTATTTTTATACATGAAAAAAATCACATTTACTCAGTTGCTTTACATATGTATTTCATCTTGATTACAATTTTTAAACAGAAATTTTTCTACGATAGAAGTTTCTGATGCATATTTTTTTACATAAATATTTAGTTTTCTTGTCTATTTATAAAAATCACAAGTTTGTTTAACAGAAGTATTTTCGTTGCATTTTTCTGTACCGTAATTATTTTTTGATTATTTAGGAGGATAATAGTCAATTTGTCGACGTCCCATCTTGATCATTAAACACATTTTTTTCCAATTATAATTCAAAATCTCTAGTAATCAATAAAAAAAATTTTCAACTAAAAATTAAAATTTTTTTATATACTATTTATTGAGGTTTTAAAAAAAGCTCCTAAACCTGACCACCTTATGCAGTTTGAAGACAGTAAGGAAAAATAAACCACATAAGCAATGACAGGTCAATAATTCTCAGTGGTAAATATTTTTCAGTACTAAGCGAATCTGGCGAAATTGGATTCAATTAGGTGATGAAAGATTAGGAAATCAAAGTATGTCTATGAAGCATAAAAACTCCTACATTTAGTAATCTGGTTACACAAATTTATTAATCACAGCCGGAGTTCGTCTCATTTATATTCTATGAAATTTAACTCGAGGGACCTCCCGGACATTTATTATTAAAAGAGCATTACTTCAGGCTCTCAAATATTTTTCCTTAATATTAACTCCATTAACTTATGCATACAAGTTTCTCTGTGAATCAAAAAAAGGTAGAAATATTGCCATATGTTGTCATGAGAGAAGAACCTCTGGCTCAAATCATTCTAAATTTCGTTTCATTGCAAAGCAGTGAAGCGTCATACTCCTATGTAATAGCGACGTAATTTCTCCATCTTATGAATTCCGTTTAATTTCAAATCGAACTTTTGGCTTCCTGTTAGTATGGCGTAGCTCTGTTTTAATGTTTTTAGCATGTCGAAACGTAATGAAGGCAACTAAAAATATATTGCAGCAAATTGTTAATATATTTTACAATTGTTACATTATATATTTTTACTATGAATTATATTAGAATTGTGTATTGTGTCTTTTGATCGTCTTAAAAATGTCCTTATTTAAATAAATATTTGTTATTGAACTTCAGTTTTTTTACAAGAACATGTGGTATTTAGCTTTATCCTGTTGAAATAATTGAAATTTTTAATCTGCTCTCTATGTAAAAACAAATTTGAGCTATCCGAGAAACGTTGGATGCTATAAGTACAATTTCATAAAAATTTACGCCTTTCACGTACAAGGTATTATTGCTGCATCAAAATATGACATAAGCCAATTAGAGAGGCTGCTGTCGTTTGATGATATTAGGAAAGTTCAAAACAAGTTTAAAAGCGTCTGTCGTTTCGGCAAGTAGAAATTGCATAATGAAGTTTCAAGAAAGCCATGTTTTCACAATGAATATTCGGCATCATTTATCTGAAGAGTTACGATGGTGAAGCATTTATGGAATAGAAACGGCCAGTATCAATCCTAAGTAGCAAGATGTTTGAATATATGTTCTTCTGTAATACAGAGACCGTGGATTGCATTTCTAAAAACATAATCAGCTTCTAGAAAGTTCATCCAAAAGAATACCTATAAGTGCAAGTGCCCTACAATCGTTTAACATACTGACTTTGACATTATCTTGTGCAGATAGTATACAGACATTTTTGTAACAATTTTGACTTTCTTCATGAATTTAATTTAAAGGAATAAAAAAAACCCTGAATAACATCAATTTGTACGAAAGCTTAATTATTGTCTGCATCATTGAAGTTATTCTTTGCTTTAAAATATCGCAGAAAAATAACCAATAAATTGAAGGCTATATTTTTACACTTTACGAAGAGAAATACTCTAATTCGATTACTAAAATAGATGTGAAAAGCATAGTTTTAAAATGTGTAAACGAAAGATAAGTGACATAATTAATGAAAATGGAAATAAACGCCAAAGTTTATATTTTACTGGGAAATGGCAAAAAATGTTTACACATTATAGATAGGTACACATCTTATTATATTTAAAGTCGAATCTCATGCTTACAAGAAAATCAATTTTCCAAAGCAATATCGCAAAATCTTTAAACATCTCTATAGGAATTTTAAACAAAATTATTAAACCTGTTACCTTTTTTAAAGACAATAAAAAAAACACAATTTTCAATGCTAATGCCAAAACATTTATCTCAGCGTAAGACAGTGTACAGATTGTTGCATGAAAATTAGACAGGTTAAAAAAGAAGTCTATAGTTAAAAATGATAAGGCTCAGATATGTTTAACACATAATAATTGTAAAAGATCAATTTACTACCAAAAAAGAGAAGAAAAAAACATAAAAATGTTGCTTTTTAGAGAAAACAAGGGAAAATTTGATAAGGTTTTGTGATTATTATTGATTGCTCTTATAACGGAAAACATAAATAAAGTAAGAAAAAATAAGAAAAGTTGAAAAAAAAAATGTATAAATTAACTCATATTACTATCAGGAATAGGTTTTAACACTTATTTTTAAAGGCATTCATCCACTCTACTCCAAACAATCTTCAGTGTGTTAATCTTCCACAGAATAATACTAAAAATCATATCTCTAAATTTACTGCTCTATATTTCGAGAAAATGAACAATGAAACCGGAATGGTGGCTATTCCATTTAAATGAATCCCACCCTAGTCCCTTGACAAGTATTCTATTGATTACTGCATCTGGACTTTAAAACAAGCTCTTTATAAGCGGCATCCCAAAACATTGGTGGAGTGACTCTGGAAGACTATAGAGAAAGAATGGAACAAAATTAACTTTGATATTTTAAGAAAAGCTCTTTCATCTTCGAATTTAAGATGTATTATGATAGTTCTACAAAAGGGCTACCAGACTGAAAATATGTATAAAAAAAAAAAAAATTATCTTCATATATATGTAGGGTGTGATGTCTTGGTCGGTGTCTAGGGGGTAATTTAAAAACAAATGAAGAAACAGGATGTTCCTTTTCTAGCCATTTTTAATTACACACTATTATTTATTTACAACTACATTTACAATAATTAAATAGTCAGATAGACCCTTTCTCTCGCTGTGGCAGCTCAGCATTCCGCTCTTCTCGGCAGCCAACCTTGTTCTCAGGGGTCCTGTCCCCTTCCTCTGGGATCAAAGTTCAGAGTTCATTACTCCCACACATGGGGAAAATTTACCATCGACACATACCGTTCAGTGACGCCATCTGCTAATTGGAATAGCAGACAAACAAATCCTACATATATATACTTCAAAAGTGTTATAAAAATATGTGAATATCCTCTGTAGCAGCCACTGGAATTCTTATGTCCAGATCAACTGTGTGCTGTGACTTCATGTTGTATGCAAGATGTCCAGCATTATGTGTACCTCTCACATTACATCACAGAAAGAAAGTTTAATTGACACTCGAGAATATCAGTTGGAATCAAAAGTCAATGAAGGTCTTTACTCAAACAAAGTTACTTTTTAGTTAGAGTAAAGACCAAACCATTCAAACCTTCAGTGTTTTTCGAACAGAAAAAAGTTTTGAAGCCAACTGAATTCATAAACATCATTTTGTTTATGGACATAGTTGATGCCATTCCAATTAATAGAAATTAATAAATTGCGATTTTTCTGGTTTTGCCTTAATTTTTTGCAAAGCAGTGTATGTGTACCATGCATTATTTTCAAAACACTGGTATCTATCACAAGAAAAAAGGTAAATATACTGGGAAATGTCATTGGAAGACATGCACATAAATCACTGTAACAATAAAAGAAGATGAGTAGCAATTACTGACTTATATGTCTTGACCCAAATCGAATTTGTATCATTACATCGATATTTGGATATTGTTTATGTTGTATCGAATAGCCTATGTCAACATCTCTAACAATAAGACCAAAACATTTCTTATGTTATGCACCCTTATCATCATGGGGTCCTCATCATCATGGCGAGTTGAATGGAACCGTCCTAGTGAGAATGTCAAAGAGGGCGTGTTCTTGTTTGGTGATGATCTTAATAAATCCTTGGGAAAACTGATTTCATGGATGCATCGTGTTTCTTCCATTTTCTTTCTACACTAACTGCTTTACTTTCTTTTTTAATAAAATAAAATAACTAAGTCCCAATTAGAAACATTTTAAATAGAATTAAACAACTACATCTATTACAATTCTTATTAAATTGGTTCTTATATTAATTGGATAAATAGCTGCAATATCCAATAAATTTATTCTTGATTAGTTAATGTAAACTTTTTTTTTTTGTCCTGAAATCTATTACCTAGTTTCCCTACTTGGGTGCCTTTGAATCATCCTCACCTATTAGCGCTAACTGTTTCTGAATAACAGCCATTGTTTTGTTTTTTGCTTACTTCAAGCGATGACTTACGCCAACATTTGGCGCCAAATGTATGTTTTCTTTCTAAACTATCTTGTCTGGACGCAAATCGAGACTCTCATTGTCTGATTATTTCAAATCCTGTCAGAGAATAAATAATAAAAGTACACATTGTTCCCTTTCAAGAAAAAATTAAAAAAGTATCTAAGGATATTTTTTACGTTATACTTTTAACCTTAAATTGTACGATTTGTCACGTTGTATGGATTTAGTTTAACCTAAATGTAAAGAGGTAAAGTATTCACTTTAAGTAAACAAATGGCAATGTTTTGAACTTCAATCAAAGCAAAGCTTTACTACCTTTGTATTCGAATTCAATGTGATAGATGTTAACACTTGGTTTTGCTTTCCTTTTAAATCTTGCAAATTACTTTTTGTAATTGTAAAACAATTTTTAATGAAAATAAAAAGCAAATTGATAAGTAGCGTACAGACAGTTCCAGTCATAAACTTTATTTGTTTTGTTTTGTCTAGAGCATAATTTTTTTAACTGATTAATTGTAAAAAGTCCTGCATTTTTTTCTGGTACTGAGGGATACTTTTCTTATTTAATTTGTTTAAAACAATTTTTTTCTGATAGATACGCAATTCATTAAATGGAAGAAGCAATAAATTTCAGGCATCTAATAACCAGAAATCAAGGTTTTTAATTCAACAACTAATGAATTAACATAAGCATAAGATCACACATAAAAAAGATTAAATATTCACATATCGTTAAGAAATCCATAAATTTCAGGGATTTTTAAACATAGATTTAGGTATTCTTGAATGAATGAGTGATTGAATACTTGTTATTAAAAAACATTTTAAATAGTTTATGAATAGTTTTACTGGCTATTCGGTGGAAAGGTAAGCATTTGGTTTAAAAGCAGAAACGGATGAATCCGTCACTCGTTAGGGTGTTAATTAGACATATGTGGATCAATGCAATTTTGAAAGAAAAACTTTAATAGTTATTGTGAATTTTTTTCATCTAATTTTTCATTAAATTTTAATTTTTCATCTAATTTTTCTTTAAATTTTAATTTTAGTTTTTCATCTAATTTTTCTTTAAATTTTAATTTTAATTTTTCATCTAATTTTTCTTTTAATTTTTTTCATCTAATTTAAAATAATGATTAAAAATTAATATTATTTTTTATGTACTTTTAGTTTTTGATATTTACTGTTAGTTTTGTAAAATATATTATATTATTAGTTTTTGTAAAATGCGTTTTTTATATTATTTTGATTTCCCAACAAATTATCAATTTAACCTATTATATCATATACTCAAAAGAATGCTTTAAAATCATGAAGCAGTAAACGCAATATAGTTCAGAAAATACGTATTAAACATTTCAAATTCTGCCACCCATATTGGAATTTTTTACACGAATTTGAGTGAAAAGAAATGTTTTAACACCTTATATACGAAAAGAAATAAAAAAAAAATCACGTGATTAAATATTATGTTCTAATTATATCGTACTGGTACTTAGAGACAACGGTTTTTTCTACAAACAATGCCAACAACATCTCACCAACGGGCTATGAAGGAAGATATTATCTTCCACTAAGTCTTTTAAAGATAATTATCATGTATTTATGTGTTGTATGAGATAGAACCTGAAAACTCCCAATATGCAACGGACTATAGATTTAAGATGCTTTGCACACGAAGTCACAATCGCCATCGAATCGCATCTATTCTGAAAGAAATTTGGTGCAGAAGAATTTTGAAATTGAGCCCTCTGGCACGACAGTTGGCCACTTTAACATTGAGCTATGAGTAGGCTCGAACCATAACATATACACATCAACTTAGAGAACATTTTTATTTATTTATTTATGATTCAAACACGGTAACTCATTCGAATAAAGATCTAAACGAAATGCTTCCCTCCTTCTAAAAATATTTTTTTTTTTAGAAATTTTTAGATAAAATGGCCCTTTTTTATTTTTACAATTTTCCGCATTTTATGGAGGGTATTTTTCTATGACTTAAAAATGGTAACAGAACGAAATATTTTCTCCATCTAAAACTGAATTTCTTTAAGAAAATATTTTAAGATAAATAAAAACCTAAAACTTTTCGTTCAAAACATTTCAAACACGAACAGACAAATAGAAAAACGGATAGAAGAAACATAAATATTTTTTTGAAATCTTTTCTTTACCTAACTTTCCATGTTTATAGTTTCAATATATTTTCCAAAAAGATTTTGAGTAATACTTGTGAGCACTGAGCTTTACATGAGTATCCGTACATGTCAACTGAAGGTTTCATGCAACTGAACCCAGATGAAATCTTTGATAAATGGTTCTTTCAACCCAGTACTCAACCAAAGATATCCTCAGTCTTTTGGATGCCTCTCATACTTGGAAAGAAAAAATGAACTTCAACATGAAATTGCAATGAAGGCATCGTATCAGTTTTTGGGCTAGATTCAAGCATAAAGTCAAACAGAAATTCCTTTGTGAACAAATAGTACTTTGAGCACATTATGATTTTTAATAAATCATGGCTGTCTCTTCGAATGATGGATCGCTTATTTCTGGATATGTTCTTGCTTCAACTTTTTTTTTTTTTACCTCAACTTATTATTCATTTTGAAGATCTTTATTTTTTTTTGCAGAACAACGGAATTTTGCGTTTCATATTTTAAAAACTTTTTCATCTGTAAAATTTTTAGTGCTCGAAGTTTATTGTTATTTATGAAATTTTGTTATTTTTATTTCCTGAAGATTAAAAAAAAATGAAATATCGATAGATAGGTGAAAAGATTTGAACATTAGTAAAAAAATACATGAAGAGACTTTAATGAATAGACTAAAATACTTGGATCTATTAAATGCTATTCCTTCAGATGTCATCACAACCTTTTTTATACTTTTTCAGCTTAATTATTTTTTTTTAAATTTATATCAAATGTTTATTTAATAAATAAATACATGAAGAGACTTTAATGAATGGACAAAAATACTTCAATATATTAAATGTTATTCTCTCAGGAGTCGTCACAACTTTTCTTCATACTTTTTCAACTTAACTGTTTATTTAAATTTATATCAAATGTTTATTTAATGCATTAAATGCAGAATCGATGTAAGTACACCAAACGTAATTTCAAATCAGTGTATATCAAATAGAAATTCAACGCGTGAAGAAATCGTAGATATTATTTAATAAAACTATTTATTTTATAGTGATTAATTATTTCTGTCATACATCATTGGTTTTAAATCGAAAATTATGAAATAATTTTGTCTCTTTAATTCCTTATGGATATTAAATCAATGTATAAACTCAGAAATCCTGCGAATAGTAAAATTCTACCCGACTCGCCGCCATTGGTAACATAAGCAGGTAATGTATAAGACACATATTCGAAATGTCTGGTGATGTCTGTTGAAATCACTGCTTTCAGGAACTAGGAACCTCAATGGCAATTGTGATTACATTTATAAAGTATCTTGCATCAATATTTGAGTTGCTTGGTGGGAGATTCCCAGTTTTTCTCCCTAAGACCGGCAAATACTACGGAGTTGCTCCTAAAAATTCTCCTACAAGGCAATATCCTCCCTCTTTGTCGTTGGTGGTCTGTTCATAGCCTGCATAAGTGGAACATGGGGCCCACTGATTATTAGTAGTAAAAAGATTGTATATATAATAAAAATTCTGGAGATACATTGCGAGTAACCAAAGGCATCATTGTCTAACAAAAATATTCCATGTAACAAATATGTTTCTGGGACTTTCAGTTTTTTATGTTTTAATTTAAAAGAACTGACTACTAATTATAAGGGTACCTTAATAAACAACGTTTTGACAAAAATATTGTGAATATTTAGTCTAATATTTTTGGGTTGTAAGTTTTTTTTTTTTTTTTTCTTGTTTTGTTGCCTCCAATGGACAATAATTTGACGATTTGGATGGTTCTCAAGCTCCATTTAAGCGGAAGCCACCGATTGGCAATAAATACTGGCTTTTTAATATTAGCTACCTAAATAAACAATGCTTTGCAAATAATATTTATAACAAATACTGTCCATATTCTTTTTTTCCTGCTTTGTTGTCTCTAAGGGAAAATTAATTTGATGAGATAGATGGACCTCAAACTCGATTCAAGCTAGAAGTTGTCGATGGGTAATAAAAGCCTACTTTTTAATTTTAAAATTACCTGAATAAACAATGCTTTGCAAAAAATATTTTAACATATGCTGTGATATTCTTGTTTTTTTTTTTTTCTCTGCTTTATTGTCCCTAATGAAAAATTAATTTGGTGACATGGATGATCCTCATACTCGATTCAATAAAAGCCATCCATTTGCAAAAATTACTGGCTTTGTTATTTTTGAGCAACCTTAGTAAACAATGCTTTGTAAAAAGTGTTTTTAAACATGTACTGTGATATTCTTGTTTTTTTCTCTGCTTTATTGTCCCTAATGGAAAATTAATTTGGTGACATGGATGATCCTCATACTCGATTCAATAGAAGCCATCCATTTGCAAAAATTACTGGCTGTGTAATTTTTGAGCAACCTTAGTAAAAAATTAATTTGGTGACAATGCTTTGTAAAAAGTGTTTTAAACATGTATTGTGATATTCTTGTTTTTTTTTTTCGGTTTGTTGCTTCTGATAGACAGCGAATTTGATGAGATGGATGGACCTCAAGCTCGATTCAAGCCAGAAGCCCTCGATACACTTTGTCAGCTGACAAAATTCAACAAGCGTGAACTTCAGCTTATGTATCGAGGTTTCAAACAGGCAAGTCTATTTTTTTTTTAACTTTTTAGTTGAAATTATTTAAAATAGTAGATACATTAGCAAAGTATTTGTTAATGATACTCTTTCTTAAGTATATTTTTTCCAGTCTCCGCTTAGCGTGGTCTACAGGTTGTATTCAAAAGTTTGTATTTTATAAATATTTATTATTTTTCCTTTCATAACTAAGAACAAAGTGTTTATTTAAGCCAAAATTAATCACAGTATTTCATGTTAATATTACATAATGCCTTTTTCGTCATTACTACTAATTATTATTTAATAGGCAAGTAAACAACTGTTAATTATCATTATTTATTAAAACTTATTCTAAAAATGCTAGATTTTAGAAATATGTCCCCTAATTTTTTTTTTACCTTGCTTTAAATAGTTGTAGTGATGTCAAGTTTTAGTAGGATAGTGTGTTGTTTAAGATAGCTATGATTATAACTCTAGGACACTAGTTAAAATAAACCCCTTGTTCTTAAAGACTAATTTGCTTTCTCCTTCTCTGCAATATCTCACCTTCTCTCAATCATAAAATTTTTTATTTTAAAGAAGAAAGCACTCAGCTATATGGTTGCAATTCATATAACAAGTAAGTACATATTATCTTTTCTCATTAGCTACTTTTTCTCTACCTATCTCTATTATACCCAAAATAAAATGTTATTTGGAAGGACAAATAACATGATTGTAAGTATGAATCATTTTCTTTAATTGACTATTTTTTCTCTTTCTTTTCTTTTCTGAAGTGTAAAACTATTTAGTTTTAAGGGCTATCATAAAGAAGTACGTAAACAAACAATATAAACAAATATCAACTGTCAGAAGTAGAAGAAAATATTTTTATCTCTATATACAGCTGAATTAGGTATCTTAACAAAGTTGTAATTTTGCTACCTTTTTCTAACATTTATAATTCATATATAAGAAGATAAAAGTTTTATTATTCTCAGATAAAACAAATTCCTAAGGTTGAAAATTGCCCCATCTTGTATTGAAATATTTTAGCTGCTTTTTATTTTCTTTGTTGTATATCCATTATCAATTTTAAAAAAGCTTAAGAACGTTTTATTATTCTCACGTATTAATATTTAATTTAGTTTCAATATCCATGCACAAGGTTATTCAAAATGAAGGAGCAGATTTAAATTTTTATTCACAATGAAATGGACAAAGATGGTACCACATCCATCAATGGATAGAGGAAAATTCAAAGTCATTTTATTGTTCAAAGTTAATTCATGCATCCAACGTGAGCATCATTTGTTGTGCGATAAACTTAGAATTGGTGCATCTACTCCTTCATTTTGAAAAACCTTGTATAATGTAGTGAGGTAAAATAAAAAATCATACACTTATCATTTTCGTAAATCGTCATCATTTCATCAAATCATCATTTTCGTCTCAGCTCTATTTTCGTTCCCCTTATTTGATAATTAAAATGAAATACCACGTTTTTTGGCATTAATTGTTGAACTTCAAAATATTAATGAAGCATTACTTACGTATGGACCGGAATACTTTTTATAAATTGAAGCGAAAAAATGCAACCATTGCTATGTATGCCCTTTGTAAAAGTCAGTCTAAACGTCGTTCAGACTGAAACGTGGTGTACAGGACGTCGTCGATTCATTAATAAAATAGCAAGAAATTATTTTTGGTTGATAATAGATATTGGTAGTAAAAGATCTATACAGATGCAGACACTACACAAATAACACCATTCTTAATGAATTTTCGTATTATGAGATTTCAATTAATACGAAACAAAGAAAGACTATAAAAATAACAATGAATTCAAAATTATAAAACATTGTACTTGTTCTTAAAGCTAAAAAATATTAATTTAAACAATAGTTGCTCAGAAGCGTTATAAATTAATGTCACATTAAGTTTGTTTTTATCAAAACTGCATTAACATTGACGATTTTATTTTGGCAAAATATTCTCTTCTGAGTTTTATCCAGTAGCATTTTGAATATGGTTTTCAGTTTTCTTCAAAAATACCTGACGTTTTCTATTGTCCACTTCTCTTTAAAATTCTGTAATTTTTCAGTGAAAGATCTTCGTTTATGAAATATGGCATCAATTTATAATTTTTTTTTTTTTTTTTTTTTTTTTTTTTTTTATATATACATATATCAATTTTGGTAGATACTTCACTGGGTTTGCAAACTTGTTAAATTTGATTCAATTGCGCAAGCAAAGTCGACAAAAATTTCTTGTGTCTATATCAAGAATGAGTAGATCCGTAGATCGAAGCTAGGACATAAACAGCAAATAAAATAGGTTATCAAAGTATTGTTGCTAGTTTGTATAATGATTATAAATTTTTAATGTTTTTATTCTTTCCTCAAATAAATAATATCACGCATTTAATATTAAATCATATGTTTATATATTTATTTAAATCAGCTTTTCAAGGCTAGAATAATAGTACTACTGATTTTTTTTTTTAATTCTAAACCATTTCTATCGAATAACTTATTTAGTTGATTTTTTTATTCCTGTGGTTTTTCATATGTCCATGAAGTAAATAACTCTTGTAGCTCCAACTAGATGGCGCCACAAACTGAGGGTGAATTTTTTTGTTATGCTTGACACACGATACGGAATAAACAAAGAATGACATGTATGTAATGCACACTACTGGTCATATATTTCAATCGTGTTTGACATTTTCTCCTGAAACTTTGTATAAAAATTCATTTAATTGATATTATGTTAACCTAATGTATTTGTAAAAATTAATTTGCATGCGAGACAAATAAGGCTATTGAATGCTTTTCTTTCATATCATATTTCTAAGAAGAGAACGAATATATTTAAAAGCATCCATAATTCATATAATTCGATTCATTCTAATAAAAAAAATGCACTTTCGTTTTTAAAAAAATCATAAATCCTTACTATACATTTTTCACAAAATGAGTGTGAATTTCAGATTGAAATTTGCTGTAGAAATATGCATAAATTTATTTATTTATTTGAATTTTAACATACTGGTGTAAAGAAAAATGCCTTATATAATATATTGTTTCCAATCATTTATTTAAGTCGAACTACAGATTAATCAGTAAAATTTTATTTCATTACTTTCTCCAAGATTGTAATTGTCATTTATTTAAGTATTTATTTCTATAATTTTTATTCTAGTTAGTTTTTCATAAGCTTCTTTTTCAGCATAAATGTATACTATTTGACTCTATTTTTTATCAGTTTCTTTTTACTTCGTAACATACATTAAAATAGCATATTTAAATTTTAAGGCTTTGCTGTATTTCCAATATTTGTTTGAGGACATCTGATTTGTTTATCACACTGCGTTTAGTAACCATTATTCATGCAAAAGTTAATCATCATTATTTCTTTAATATATTGTTTTTGATTGTTATTTTTAAATATTATTTTGTTTTGTTATTTTTTTAAAACTGCAAATATAATTCATGATTTTGAAATTAGTATCACAATAAGATAAATTAAAAATTGCCAGTCTTTCTGGAAATTAATAATTTTAATATAATAAAAATATTACCATGAAGGGTATATTTATTATTTTGCAATTTATTAATAGAAGCAAAATATATTTTAATACTTAATATTGTGAAAATTGCACACAAGCAAAGTATTTTTTTCCTTAAGAAATAAATACTTTGCCAATAATACCAATCCTTCATCGTAATAATTTTTATTATATTAATATTTCGAATTTTCCAGAAGATTATCAATTTTTAATTTATATTATTGTGATATTAATTTCAAAAATCATTAATTATATTTTCGGTTTTAAACAATAATAACAAAACGAGAACAATATTTAAAAAATAACAACCAAAATAGTATATTAAAGAAATAATGATGACTTAACTTTTGCATGAATATACATCCTGCTATTTCAACCGACAACTTTTTCTATTGCATAATGCTGTTGTTGTTTTTGAATGCCGGGCAATTTTTCCTGAGGTCATTTGCCACAACAATAGAAATTTAGCGGATTCAGCGTTACCTAGAATGCAGCACGTAGGGTTGGCTACGCTACTCACATATTAATTTATAACGGACACCCTTGAGAGTGTTTTATTTGCCTATTTTTTCTTTTATTTTTTATATTTTATAAGATACTATTTGAACGTAAACAAAATAAAAAACTAAAAGAAATTTTTAACAACAAACTTTAGTTTATTTACATTTTATATCTTAAATAACAAGATATACTTATTATAAGTATATCTTGTAACAACTCGGTTAATATATAATGTTATAACTCGGATATCCCTTCTGCTTTCTTATAAACGAAATTTATTCTGACGTACGGTTAGAACTCCACACGATGAGATTACTTTCCAATTTATCCAGCTTAATTTCAGGGCATTTTTTTTTTTTTTCTTATTTAGGATTGGATCTTTTAAAAAAAATTTCTCAATTTAAATTTATGGACAATATATAAAATGAAGTTAAAAATTTATAAAATTTATTTTCTCATAAATAATAAATAGAGATCTATAAAACTAAAATGTAAGAAATTTAATCATACATAAACATATATTAAAATATATTTAACATCTTTAAGCCCTTAAAAGCCTTTTAAATATTATTTAATATAAATATAAACAAAAAATTGAAAATTAATTAATGCAAAAAGAAACATTGTTAATTAATGAACTTGTTTAATTAACTTAATTAATTACTTATTAACTATTATTATATGTTGAATTAGTTTAATTTAAATGAAAACTCGTTTAATTATTGAAAAAGAAACATTTTCATTAATTAAACAAGAGTGTAATTGTCAATTATTTAAACATTTTTTTCCTTTGTATTTTTTTTTTTTTCTTATATTTCTTTCGTTTGAGAAATTAATGGTTTTGATTAAATAATTCACTTTTTCTTCATAATCTGTTAATTCTTTTATATCAACAGCATTGATTTCTAGATCAAATTTCTTTACATTTCTAGTACTTCTTCACTAATATTTTCTATCGGATTACTTTCATCAAAATAATTTTTGACCATCATATTTCAAAGACTACTAATATTTGAATACTAATAATACTACTAATAATTATTAATAATTTGATTAGAATACTAATCAATCAATCAATCAAGTATCAATATTCAATCTACTGCTAATATTTTAAACTTCAAAACTGTGGAAATGCCCAACTCGTGGCCCAGTGATAACGTATGTGAGCAGCAAGCATGCAGGGGAGCCAGATTCGAATCCGCTGGTGATGTTCGTTGCAGTCACTGTCTTTAGAAATGATGATACTAGAAAGAATTTGTGATATCGTATGTAAAACGTTCCACATCGATAGTCAGTCTGCCTGATGGGTGTTTTCCTGGTTTTTCTCCTGTATGACACGTAAATATGGGGCTATTGACTTCTCGGAAAGCAAAATCTTCACTCACTCATCAGCAGTCTGTTCCTAATATCTACTAGTAGAATACGTTGCCCACTGATGTAAACATATAACATTAAAATAATCTACGCTCCAACAATTTTAAGAGGGAATCACTTTTATTTGTGACCTGAATAGCAAGTTTTAAAATAAGTCTGTGGGACACTATTTATGTCACTAAAGAGAACTGTTTTAATTCCAGCATCTGTCATTTGCAAACCCCAGAGGAGACTTACCACAAAAAGTAAATAAATAAAATACGCAGCGGAATCCACACTATTATTTTTAAATCTGGGAAGCCATTGAAGGTCATTGTAACGATTATTTTTTGTCATCATTAAGTTAACTTAAAACTAAATAATAAAAACTAACTAAATATAATAAAAAATACATCTTGCTATTTTAAAGACACTTTGAACCAGGAAAAATTATTTAGTAATTAGCTGCTTAAAGCTTATAATCCGCATTTAAAACTAAAACAAAAAAAATCTACTGAAGCATATAACATATCAATCTCAAGGAGTCCATAAAGTGGAATCCATACTATTATTTTTAAAACTAGGAAATCATTGGAGGTAATTGTAACGATTATTTTTTTCTGCTATTAAATTAACTTAAAAACTTTTAACTTTAAAATAGCAGGATGTATTCTTATTAAGTCCCTTAGAACCAGGAAAAATAATTTAGTATTTAGTTGTTTAAAGCTTATAAATCGCATTTAAAACTACCACAAAAAATCTATCGAAACATATATCCTATATATCTCAAGGAGTCCGTAAATTGTTGGAATTGGATATAGTTTCGATATATCCAATTCCAAATCAATTTCGATATTCTCCATTTTATGTCATTCCACAAAAGGAGTTTAAAAGCTACAGCATAAAACAAGTTTAACTAATTAAAAATCAAGAGTTTTCATAAAAAACCCACAGAAAAAGTCCCACAAAGTGATATCGAGAAATTACCTCCTTCACAATGTAGCCCACTTCTTGTTTACATTATTGATTAGAATCGATTAACTTATTTTTAAGGAAATTTGTAACTATATTATAATCAATGTTTGCTTTTTTACTTTAATTATTGACTTGTATTTAATTAACAAATTATATACGTAATTTTCGCTGCACGATAGCCATTGTAATTACCGTAAAAGTAGGAAAACTTTTTCCTTTTGGCCTATTCATTGGCAATTACCGTAACCTATCAGAATAAATCAAATTAGATCACATTTGTTAGTAACAGATAGCTATTGGTCCCATTTATATCTTGCAGTTGTTGTATTATGTAACATGAAAAGTAGGCCAATCTTTTTATGGAACAACTAGCATATTTTGTTTTTGTTTTTTTCAAGTAATTTCCTTATAAAGTCTACAATAATATTGGCAACTTTCATTATCATGCAGCACTTTAATTGAATTCCTGTATAAAAGAGAGAATTGCTTGTCTTTTTGTAGAGCATCATAAAAATATTCAGTACATATTCAATAAAAAAACTTCACGATTATACACAAGCAGCTTAAATGAATTGCGAGCAATTATTGAAACGCATGCTAATGTATCATCTTAAACAATTCTAATTAATTATTACTGTTTCCATTTTCTTAAAAATTTAATTTCAAAATCATACATGACTAATCAATAATTAATCATACGCGCTTATTAAACATTATCATCATATATTAATCAGACTATTATTTTACAAAAATTTTGCTTTATAATGTAACAATAAATATAAATAATTAGAAAAAACTATTTGAAAACATTAGCGCTAAAACTATAATTGATTACTTTTACTATCGTAAAACACTTATCAAATACATGCATTTTTATCATTAATGCAACTGATTTTTATTCATAAATTACATTTTTATTTTTACGTAAATTGCTAAAATAAAGCGAAAATATTTTATTAACATAATATATTAATTTTAGATTTATTTTTTATTTAACATTCCCACAATTTGTAGATCTAAAAATCAGAAATATACTTTAAAAGGCTTCAGAAATTACAAAATCAGCTATTAATTATTACGTATTTTGTTGATGATTGCTACCATCTTTATTGTATTTGACTATCAAATTTAAAAATGAGAACAGTATCCACTTTCATTTAGAATGTGTACATTTTGTGAAAAAAATGTTCTAAAAAGAAATAAGAATGAACTCAAAAGATGTACAAATTTGAATCTTTAAGCAGACAAAAATAGGTCTAGTTTAGTAGTTCTCAAAGGTTGCGCCAGGGGAACACAGGCACACCTTAGAAGATTTCCAGGTGCCCCTTGTGGTATTCCAGAGGAATATGTGTTCAAATATAAAAAATAAATATAGTTACTCTTTTTTTTCGCCAGTTTTTCCGTTCAAGGCAGCTTTCATTACAAACAACTAACCTTTTGGGGGTTTTTTTTTTCACATTAAAAGTCGCCAAACAGCAATAATGTGCCTAAGATGATTTCCGAGAAACTAATTGAAATAAACTAACGAGCGGTAACTTCCATGGTTGGTTTACTAGAAGCGTTAACGTCTATGTTATTTTCAAAATTAAAAAATTTCCATTGTAGCCTATAAGACTCCACTATCTGTGAGTGGTACTTTGTGGAGTTAATCACCTAACATTAACTGAGGAAGAAGATTGAGAATTAAATATAAAAAATTGTCTCTAGAAACCTTTTTGGATTCCTATAAAAAATGCTTGCCAATAACTAAAACTCTTTGAAAATGTACTACAATTTTGAATATATTTATGCGAATTAGATTTTTTACTCTTACCACAATTAAATGCAAAAAGAGAAGAAATCTTCAATATACTGACGAGAAAATAAGAGTTTTCCTATCAAATACATGCCTTAACATTGAAGAAATTGCTAAGACACTACTAACTTACGTTTCTCATCAAAATGAATAAATAAACTGAAGGCCCGTTTCATTTTATTTTTGCATAGAATTTTTTCTGTAATATTTGATTTAACTATTATGACAATTCTGAGAAATTTGTATGCAGTGCACCTACAATTATTTGTAGGATTTTAAATGTGTCCAGACTTCAAAAAGTTTTAGTACCATTGGCCTAGTTTCTATGTTATGTTTCTCTCCAGACATAACAATCTAAAATGCCAAACAAAGACGTAAAAAAATGCTCATAATTTTCTACAGAAAAATTGCTAACTAGTCTGCTTTTGTGCAAACTTTTTCAAAGACAAAGTAATCTTCATATGCATACACTTAATCATTTTACAACTGACAAGCTAATTACTCGCTTTTACCAAAAATACACTCACAAATTTCTTGCAGGTTGCCAGAAATTCCCCTAATGATATGATATATTATAAGTAATTAAGTAAATTAAAAACTCTTTTTTTTTTTTTTTTGTCTTGTCTGTTAACAATTTTCCATTGCAGGAATGTCCATCGGGAATGGTACGTGAAGAGACGTTCAAAGGAATCTACGCCCAATATTTCCCAAAGGGCGCTGACACAAGCCAGTATGCGCATTATGTATTCAACACTTTTGATCAGGATCATACTGGTGCCATCACATTTACGGTAAACTAATCTTTCTCTTCCTCCTGTATTCAGCTTATTTAAGCTATTTATAACATGGTATTAAAGTAAAACTACTTTTAGTGATTCTTTGCACAATCTTATACTGTCTTCCTCATTATATTTTGACAGATAAATAAATGTATACGCAATGAAGTAATTAAAGTATAACGGCAGCAATACTCTAATGCTCTGCAAAAACTCTTACTCCCTATAATTAAGCGGCCGATGGCCAATTGGCTGGCGCTCTGGCCCTTGGAACCATGGGCTTCATGTTCGAATCCTGGCGGTAGCAAGGATGTTTGTTGGTGGTTCTGAAACCACGTTAAATTGTAGGTCTCGGTCTAATTAGCCAAAGTGTACAAAAAGAACCGTAGAGCGACAAACCGAACCTTATAATTATATGTAGCATCTTTCTAATGCTATACAAAAACTCTACTTACACCTAATAATTAAAAAAGATTTTCAGGATAGAAAATGTAACAGGTATTACATTGTTAATATCGTGTTACAATTTTACAATTATAGTTGCATTGTAATTCTTATAATTTATAATTAGAATTGCATTACAGTGGTTACAGTTTTTATGCGCATTATATATTCAACACATTGATCAGGATCATACTGGTGCCATCACATTTACGGTAAACTAATCTTTCGCTGGCTGCTATATTCAGCCTATTTAAGCCTATTCATAACATGATATTATAATAAAAACTACTGATAGTGATTCTTTGCATACTTTTATACTGTCTTCCACATTATATTTTGACAGATAAAGTTAAATAAATGTATACGCAATGAAGGAATTAAAATGTATCGTTAGCACCACTCTAATGCTATGCAAAAATTATAATTACTCCTTATAATTAAAAAAAGATTTTTCAGGATAGAAAATGTAGCAGGGATTGCATTGTTAATATCTTGTTAATATAATTGTATTGCAATTGTTATAATTTATAATTAGAATGACATTGCAATGGTTACAGTTTTTATGCGCATTATGCATTCGACACATTTGATAAGGATCATGCTGGTGCCATCACATTAACGGTAAACTTTCTCTTGCTACTGTATTCAGCCTATTTATAGCATATTATAATAAAACTATTGATAGTGATTCTTTCCATAGTCTTATATTGTCTTCAACATTATATTTTGACTGTCTGTCAAGTTAAATAAATGTATATGCAAAGAAGACATTAAAAACGAGGGGTAGCATCATTCTGAATCCACTTTTAAACCATAATTCACGTTCAAATATGACTGTAGAACGTTGAAAGTAGGGCTGACATCTCTATCCCTTTAAAAGACAACTCCTGCCTGGAAATCTGCCACTAGGGAGACGACCTTGGCACATCATGGGGTTGGTGCACCAATGAAGAAAGAAGAAGAAGGAGCATCATTCTAATGCTATACAAAACCTCTACTACACCTTATAATTAAAAAACATTTTCAGCATAGAAAATTTGACAGGATTACATTGCTAATATTGTGTTACAATTTTATTATTATAGTTGTATTGCAATTGTTATAATTTATAATTAGAATCATATTGCAGTAGTTACAGTTTTCTTTGCCATATTAATAATTTTCAATTGCAGAAATGTCCGTTGTGTATGGTACATAAGGAGATGAACAAACGCAACGTATCCTCACGTAAAAATTTTACATTTTAATTTTTACCAAGATATAAAATACATCCATACGATCCACATGATATTTTGGCCGACCTTTTAAGGCCCATCAAAATATAACATGCAATCTAACAAACAAAAAGAATTCCATTGCTAATATCATGTTACAATTTTACAATTACAGTTGCATTACAATTGTTATAATTTATAATTAGAATCATATTGAAATGGTTACAGTTTACTTGGTCATATTAATCATTGGGAAAGAGACGTTCAAACACAACGTATCATCACGTAAAAAATTCTATATTTCAATTTTTACCAAGATATCAAAACACGATCTACATGATATTTTGGCAGATCTTATGAGATATATTAAAATAAAACATGCAATCTAACAAAAAAAAAAAGTAAGTAATCTAATCTTTCAATTCTTCCTCATACGATTCAACACTTTGGTTAGCTATTATTCAATTAGACGAAAAGTTCGTTTTTATCACTCGGATATATACAAAATCTTGAATAACCTCGAAAAAAAGCACTCGATATTCAAGATAAAAAAAAAATAAACACTATCATCATTTTTTTTTTTTTTTTTGATGAAAAATTTAGATAGTAACCTATTTTGAAGAAATAAATTATAAACAACAAATATATATATATAACCGTCCCAATATCAGAAGAACAATGGTCTATCAATTAGATGTATTGTTTATTTTTATAGAGTACATTATTTCGGGGCAGAATTTTTCAAGAGCAAATTTCGTACACGTCTACGTTAATAAATGCAGTTATTAATTAATTTAATTTTAAAGTGTGGCATAACTAAAATGCTTTTTGAACATCACGTCTATTGTATCTCTTTGTGCGTTTTTCTGCAATGAAAAGTTTTGAAAAATGTAAAAATATTATTTATCAACATCGAATTAGAGCTAAGTTAATAAGATCTCGGAGAAAAATAACAACTAAATATTTGTCGAAACAAAATTGAAAAAAAAAAAGTATTTATTTTCCAATGAAATTATAATTTTTTTTTTTTTTTTTTTTTAAGACACTTTACTGCTTCCCTAAATTTCTCCCATGAAGATTTTTCAATGCCAGGAACTTGACCTTGAGGCTACTCGATACTCATACAGCAATTGAGGCCATAGAGAGCCTACTATGCCAGTGGTTCTAAAAATATGCAATGCGACCCTTTAGCCCATGTTGAAAGGGTACGCGACATTTTCCTGAAGATAAAACAGAATTGCTTGAAGTAAAAAAATAGTCAAAAATAATACAGAATCTAATGGCTTAGGTAACGTGCACAGCGTGCGGAAAGGATCAGGTTCGAATCCGCTAGTGGTGTCGGTTACAGTCACTGCTTTCAGAAATGTGGAAACTCTATAGAGATTGTGACTACATGCGTAAAAGTGTCTTGCATTGATTGTTAGGCTGCCTTGTAGAAGTTTTCCGAGTTCTTTCAGCATAAATTAATATCTACGTTTTAAAATAGAATCTTTAGGATAAGATTGTCTAAATAATTTCGAAATAAAATTTTAAAATATTCCTTTCTATAACTTTGCTATATTAAAGTTGTTGTACAACACTTTATATTGCTTCTATATTTAAAAATAAATTAATTTTAAGAAAAATGATAAACTTCTCTTCTTAATGAATAGATGCGGAATTTTAAATTACGCGCTACACATTGTAGTTAAATGAATAGTAATTTTAAATTTATGTCCATCATTCACGCTTTAAAAGTTTTCATTTTATTTTTGTCATTTGAATACCGACATAATTCTAAAAAAAAAAACAATTTTATTCCGTAAAAGTCTTTTTACTCTCTCCCATTTTCTTCACTTGTATAAATGCAATAATTGCCATGAAATTAAATCTAATAATTTATATTGTAACTTGTTTTAAATGATATTAGAGAGTTTTTGCATACCGTACGTTAGTTACCGTAGGAAGTCCGTTAGCTTTTTCTCCCTAGCGCGCATGCTCATAGGAAACATAATTTCCTATGAGCATGCGCGCTAGGGAGAAAAAGCTAACGGACGTCCTACGGTAACTAACGTACGGTATGCAAAAACTCTATTTACTAATTATTACTGATTATGTACAGGACTTCGTGATCGGACTGTCAGTGCTTGCTCGTGGAACATTGCAAGAAAAGCTCCGCTGGGTTTTTAGCTTATATGACATAAATGGAGATGGTTATATCACAAAAGATGAAATGAGTAGAATTATTGCATCAATTTACGACATGATGGGGAAAAGTATGGATCCTCCATTAGAAGAATCAACTACCAGGGATCACGTAGAAAGAGTTTTTCAAGTAAAACATTTTTATTCATGAAGTAAATTTTGTGTTTTTAATTATTAACCTCTTGACGTCCGTGGCCCTATATGTGGACATTTAGTTTCTTTATTTAGTTTCTTTACATTTAGTTTCTTTATCACTAATAAGAAGAACAAAAATTTGATAATAAATTATTCGGTACAGAATCTCTCAACAAGAAAAATACAAATCTTATGGTTAAGCTGCACTGATAATGATATTTATGGTGTGCACCAGGTCACCAGCTCCCTGGAGAGGCCTGTGCTCCACACTCGTAGTGCACTACACATATATTACAGTGTCCAAAAGTAAGACCAATTTTCAATTTAAATTTCCTGGGCATATGGTATTTCAATTTTTTTTTTTTTTCCTTTTAGGCACTGTCCTTGACACCTGTGTGAAATTTGCCGTCAAAATATTCATTAGTGTTTGATTTACGCTTGGCTTTTGAGACGCTAAAACTGATTCCGTCGATTTTTGAAATGTCAGAATTAATTGAGCAAAGAACTTGCATTAAATTTTTTTTTTTTTTTTGCGGAAAGGTATAGAATGTTGCAGAAGGCATTCGGTGAGCAATCCTATATCGGAAAGAAACGTTTCAAAGTGGACGCGTTGAAGACGAAGAGCCCTCTAGTCGACCATCAACCTCAACCGACGAAGCTCACATCCAAAAAATTAAAGATTTGGTGCTTGCAAACCGTCGATTTACAATTAGAGACCTTGCTCATGATGTTAGAATTTCAAAATTCTATTTTTAAAGATGTTTTGGGCCACAAACGCTTCAAATCTTGATTGGTACTGAAAATAATGGGCCAGCTCACACTGCATCGATTCTTCGTGACTTTTTCTCCAAAAATGAAACCCATATCGTTTCACAACCACCGTATTCTCCTGATTTAGCATCGTGCTACTTCTGGCTATTCCCTAAACTCAAAAGACCACTCCGGGGACACCGTTTTGATTCGATTGAAGAGGCATTTCAAAAATCGCCGGAATCAGTTATAACATCTCACAAAAGCACTAATGAATATTTTGACTTGAAATTTCACACAGATATCAAGGACAGTGCCAGCAACCTAAAAAAAAAAAAAAAAATTTGAAATACCATATGCCCGGGAAATTTAAATTGAAAACTGGTCTTACTTTTTTTGGACACAGTAGTAGAGTCAATCCAGGGGGAGTAAAACACTAGCCAGCTACACCCCCACTTCAGAAACTTCAACAAACATGGTAAACGACATGGTACCCCGTCCATGACAAATCCTTGTTATCGTTCTGTGAAAAGGCTCCCCGGATCAAGTCCGGGGTACCTTAATGTACCCCCCGCCAAAAAAAAAAAAAAAAAAGGCAACATAGACGATACAGATTCGCTATGTGCTAACCCACCCACGTAGATAGCTTCCCCTAGGGGGAATTTATGGTGTCTAGTCAGGAAAATAACAAAGTAGTATTTCGACAGTGAGTGTTGTTGGATTATTTGAACACAACTTTAACATTTAATAATAATACCAAATGTATTAATATATTTAGTTTTAATAATTCAAATCATTTCATTTATAAATTATTAATGCTCTGTGGACACAAATGTGGACGTGTTTTTTTTTATGCATTTTATTGTTTCCTAGAAGTTTTAAAATGAATAAATCTTTATAAAATTATTCATTTTTTTATCACTATAAAAATATCGTCCCTGAATAGGTTAATGTTTTACCTCTATTTTTATTTATTATTGTTTCACCACAAAACATTCTAATACAAATTTTTCAGTACAATAGTTTTTGATTGACTTTTTCATTTTTATAGAGACTTGACTTGAACAACGATGGTGTGGTAACTATGGAAGAGTTCATGGACTCATGTACTCAGGTAGAAGCATGCACTCTGTTGCGCAGTTTTATGGAAAGATTACATATTATACAAGATGTTTGAAAAATATTTAACCAAATTTGAAAGGGTGATAAAAGGAGCTCAAAATATTTTTTGACAAAAACAATATTTTTTTTTCTTTCTAATGCAGCTGGCAAACACATAGACAGCTTGGTCTTGGATGCCTTAAGGCAAGCGCTGCACAGACGTTACTCACTTTGCATTACCCAGGGGGCGCGTGTAGGAAGAGAAGCCACGACGCGGAGTAACAATGCCCCGCAACGCTCTACGATCTATTAGACCGGGACCTACGGTTTAAAGTGGATTCGAACCACTACAAACAACCATGGCACCACCGGACTCGAACCCGAAAACCTGTGGTACCAAGAGCCAGAGCGGCTATTCAGGCCCCCGACAAAAACAATATGTGCCCACAAATTTAGCGTTTGAACATTCGCATGTTAAATAAGATTTTAAAAGTTAAATGAAACGTAAATTCAAATGCAACAAAGCTTTTAATGGTCCTTCTTTTACAATATTCGATCTTGAAAGAGTCCATTAACACTCTTAACTGGCATTGCAAGATCGATTTTTGCAAAATCTGTCGGTGCAAACATTTTTAATGTTTGCGATTCAGCTGTTGTTTCGTATCCCACTAGACGACTTGTAGACGTCTAAACAAAGCCCACGAACCCGTATGGACTCGTAGTTGAAGGGAAGGGCAGCTTCTGTGTGATGGAGCATTCGTAAGTAGAAGTCTGAATTGGATCCGTGACGCTCTGCAGTCATATGAGACGGAGACCTACGGCTTACAATGGATTCTGAACCCCTACAAACATCCATGGCACCACCGGGCACCCGACACTTGTAGCACCGAGCACCAGAGAGTTAGACATTCGGCCATTTAGGCCCTTCAGCTGTCGTTTGATCGAGAATTGTACGCTTACCTGCCCCCTTTCGCAATTTCTTATTTCACATGCACATCTGTGAGATCCGAATTCGTGTAAAAATGAATGTTCTTGAAATTCTTAGAGGAAATGGCAATCACACAAACTATGTTATAGACTGATCTTAACAATCTCCGACACACATTCTTTGACAAACAAAATATTACTTATTTTTGTGTTTCTCTGACATCCTTTAAATAGGGTCATGTATTTTTAAATACTTTGTGCGATCTTCAAAATCCTTTACTTGTACTTAATGGATTTTTAACTTTGTGAACATAATTCAAATTCAGTTTTATATTTTGTAACTGACAATCGGATATTGAGGATTTAGATTTTTTTTTTTTTTTTTTTTACTGACGTCAAGCAAAAATTATTATAATGTATATTGTAACTGATTTCCTTTCCAAAAATCTTTGATAATTTTTTCTCTTTCAATATATGTTTTTAAATCTACACACTAAAATGCATTATGAAGAGGTAAATTTTGACAGGCTTCTATTTTATTTCAATAGTAAAATCTAATTAAATATATAAATATTTAACATGATATCAAATGGGTTCTACTATTAAATTGTTAAGTAATTCTTTGGTGATATCAAGCCAATTATTTAAATATGACATTATATTATAATTTGTTAGTCGTTAAAATTGAGTAACATCTAAGGGGTTTATTTTAAATGGAAATTCTTAGACCGAACATTGTAGATTATGTATAATTTTAGTACTTCAAAATTTTGCTTAGTAATACAGATAACTTTATTCTATTTACATGCAATTATCATAAAATTCTTCAAATCATTATTAAGTATTTGACATTTTCATTATATTTAGTACTAGTTACATGTTTTGTTTAGCGCATTTGTAATTAACAGTTTTCAAAGTGAAATCACTTGTTTGTTGCATAGAATAGTAATGTAATAGAACGCGTCCCCCTATTCTAAAGGAATACGAAGTTTTGACAAACATCTTTCGTCCTTTTCTTACTCGAATTGGCTCTTATTCCCTCACGCATTTATTTAGAAAACTTGTCACGAAGCGATTCCGAGAAATTCTTCTCAAGTAATACATTTATTTAACTATGTCCTGTTGCTGCTGCTTCTTTTACTGGTGCAACAGACCCTTGGCGGCCAAAGCCATGATTTCCAATGCCAGGAACTCGATTCTTCTCGAGACTGATACAGCAGATTTCAGACCATAGGGAGCTTACTATAAGCCCGTGGTGGTTCAAGGTTGTCTACTTACTGTCAGATTCCGAAACACGAGATGTTTTACAGGATAGGGTTATCAGCCCCCTATGCTGAAAGTAGATTCCGAACCTAAACCCTATGGCCCCGACTATGTGCTTAAAAAGATGATCAGAGTTAGATACAAGAAATGGTATTTTGTTTATATCTTTTTTTGTAAAGTTTTATTATATTTCATAAAAAAAGTTCATATAAATGAATATTTCGAAAAATTAAATTTACAGCTAAAAAATGAACATCGTTATGCGATAGCTAGAAGGGTTCTAAAAAGCTAACAGTAAAGATTGTTGCCAAGCTATCATCGCATATGTTTTACTGTATAGTTTAAGTCACTTGAAAAGTATGTTTCCCAAACTGGTAACCCTGATGTGCGTCTATTATCCAACTATTCTATGGTTGGGTGAGGTTGAATACTTAAGGTTCTTAACTCTTTACTTAGTTCTTTTATTAACTAACAATTCTTTTTGTTTTTTGTCCATTTATTAAAGGATGATCACATCAAGAAATCAATGACAGTTTTCAATACAGTATTGTGACAAATTGCTGGGGGCAATATGCCCCAGGAAGACGAGGATGCAGACATGTCATGGTAAACAAACAGATGACTACAGATGAACTACATCATCTACTCTCCTGGTTGACATTTCACATCTCTGCGATGAAATTCTTCATCCACACTTGCTATTCTGGAACACTGAGTTTTGAAGTGTGCCTTAGATTTGCTAAACATTATTATTCTTCGCTTACTTCGTCATAAGAAACATTTAAATTAGTGGCGACTTTTTCTTGTTCGTCAGAAAAAGAGAATTTCTTATGCAACATTGAACTCTTTTATTGTGTAGAATCAAGTATTTAAGGTAGTAGATGTTTATAAATTGATGTCTAACATGATTTATTGGTCAAATATCCCTTTTACATGCAATGTACTAATTGTTTATCGTGTTATCTAAGTTATTCATATTGGTAAACGTTAAATGATTTTAAATTATCTCAATTTATTGAACAGAACAACAATTTCAGTTAAATTGTTGTCCGGTATTCATATAATGTTGTGTCCCTAATCCTGAACAATGTACTATAAGAAATATTTTACAGTGAAATTTTCGAAGACCAATTTTTTTCTAAAACCCTGTATATTAAGAGAATATATTAAATATTTTAGTTTAAATTCCCATTAATATATAGCTGTACTACTGAGGTATCATCAATATAGGAAAACTTAAATCGTTTAACAAATAAAAAAACTTTTCGTCATTGCAAATATGGATATTTTTTTTTACTAACTTTATAACAATGTACATTTTAATTACAGTACGAATTATTTTTATCACTATTGTAGTAAAACAGAACATTGACGATTAAGAGGAAATTTTGTCAATCCATTCAATGTAATTAATTTTTGTTTTTAGATAAAATTAGAGTCACTTACTTATATCTAACAATGCCATTAATTTTGAAAGTTTCTAAGCTCTATGATTCTTCAGCGGAAGCTAAACTTTCTTAACTGTTTTCAAACATCAAGACTCCAAAATATTTCTCCTATTGGTTTAAAATAAAAGCCCCTTTTCTCCCTCTTGCTTTGCGATATTCTTTAGTGTAAGTTGAGCGGTCCAAAAAAACTGAGTAAGCAGAGATGAGATATCTAGAAAAAAGGTTTGAAAAATACTAAAACTACAATTAAACGGATTTAATGTGGAGCATAAAATACAATAGAAGATAAGCTTTTTGATTGTTAACAAATAAATTAACTAAAAAACAGTTCGATGATTTATTTATTTTTTCTTTGACTTTTTAATTGCCATGCTTAATATAATAGATTTTTATTTAAGTCCCATTTTACAAAGAGATAAGAAAAAGAAACTATACTTAATTAAGAATTGTATTTATGCAAAAGAATATGCACCGATTTAAGATATCAAGACATGAAAAAATGAAATGCAAAAAGTTTTAAATTATAGATGTTATCCATTTTTTAAGATAGTCCCTTTATTCATAAGAGGATAATTATTAAATAATTGAAATTCTAAATGCATATATTTTATTTATAAGTAATAAATGCTGTGTCTACATTCCAATGATCTATTTTCTTATCACGTGTCTGAAACATGCTCAATTTGAATCTCAACAGTCCATTCTTCTAAATACGTCTTTGTTTTATGTCTTACTTGGTGAGAAAACATCTACCGATGGCCAATGTTATTCGTTGGCCCAGAATTCTTCATAAACATTGAAAAAATGCATAAAAAAAAAAAAGACTGCATTCCTAATTAAACAATAGATAGGACGGATTATATTAAAACAATTTTAAGTACTTTTAAACCTTAAATGATGTAGTGCAACATTCCAACACTATTAAAAAACATGTTTGAAACTATTTTCTTTTTCCTTATTAAATTCTCCATTTAATTCAAACTCTTATTGCCGAAAATAAAAAAGTATTAACAAGTTTAACAATGAGGTATATAAAGTATTGTAGGGATCAAACGCATTAATAAATAATTACAAAAGATTTGTACCAAATCTTTATCAAAATGAAATATTTTAATTATTGTTTAAGTACCCAGGCAGTACAGCTATATCAGATCAGAAAATTCCTATTTACAAATGAACAGTACCGTATTTTTTAAAATAATTGATCTTGCATATAGATATATAAGTGTTGACTATCCCATGTGAATAAACCAAGTTGTTCCAAGAATTGTTTTTCAAGTATTTTGGTGAGGTAATTTAGATTTTTGAATTATTTTTCAAAAAAGAAAAATTAATTAGTTGAAACAGTTTAAGATCTTAAAGGTATTGAAAAGAAAACTAAAAGGGCCAATTAATCTATAAATAAATAATTTGTTGTATTCACAAAATATTTCACACTCCAAACGACTCATTAAATCCTATAGCTTAAATATTTCGTTATAATATTATTCTAATTTTAGAACTGGTAGAAAATGAGTACTCTTTCATATAGTAAGAGGACTAATACAGTTTGTTTTCATCATATATCTAAAGTAAGTTATATCCTTTTTTTTTTTTTAGTTTTAAACAATTATATTATATATTTATATCGTTCAATATATTGTTTATGCAGATTTTAAATTATATATGTATTTAATTAAACCCTGGATGGATCATGAAGGCCTAAAAAGGCTAAACAGGAAATTCTTTTTCTAAGATTCTGATTTTTAATGACTCAAAAAGATTCTTAACTTTAATGACTCATGATTGAACGTTAGCTTCACATTTTGAAAAAAGCTGTAAAAATGTTCTTTCGGAGACATTTGGTGCGAGACATAATTAAAAATTAGTATTCTTGCAAAGTTGTCTAAGCACGGGCATGGCACGGTACATGTTATAAATTATGAAAAATATCTACATGTTTATCTTTAGAACATGCACATTTCCTTCGATTGGGTATAAACGTTACATTTTTTCATAAACAGCAAGTAAAAACCGCATAAATGATTGCTATTAAATCGAATCAGTAAATAAATAATTATTCTAAGTATTATTCTATATATATTATATTCTATATAATTATTCTATTAATAAAGTCTGGAAAGAATAAAAAGTGTCTTATTAAACATTAATTGTATTTTTAAATAAATTATACTGTAGGATATATTCTGACTGATGAAACATGATGAATTATTTTTTATTTTAAGCAATAATACAAATAAAACGTTTGTACTGCGTTTTGTTCTTAGTAACACATGGTTTAAAAATTAAATATATTAAAAACAAGGCATAATTGTTTTTGCTATAAGAACACAGTTTTTAAAAACAAATATTTGATGATAATTCAATAATTTCATAATTTCAATAATTTCATTTTTCTCTTTTTTTGAAAAAAGGTAACTGAGAAAAAAAATCTTTTTCCGACTATTATGCCTTGTGAAAAGTCACAAGGCATAATAGTCGGAAAAGATTTTTTCGCCACCTTTTTCAAAAAAAAGAGAAAAATTAAATTAATATAAAATATACAGTGTGACAGCCAACATACAAACTTTCTCATAATTACTCAATAAGTTTCCATAAAATTATCGTCACTTTTATTGTAGTTTGTGGTTGAATTTTGTACCAAATTTCATAAAGAGTGCTATATGTAAAGGAAAGTTATCGCTTTATATAAAGATAAACTAAAGTTAATCATGATAAATCTACTACAATTATGATCATTAAAAATTTGTTTGTTATTTTATTGTATGTCTAATGAAAGAACCTATGAGGCTGAACATGGGCACTTCAGGGTCAAATACAGATGCTTTCTCACAAATTTTAATTTTTTTTTTTCTCTCATGAGCTTAAGTTTGTAAAGATAAAATTTAACTTTTTTTGGTATTCCTATATTCTAATGGAAGGGCGAGATGATATCGAAGGGTTAGTGTTTAAAATAGTTTTATACTCACAGGATATATAAAAAAGCTCAGTTTCACAAAAAGTACAACTAATTTGAAACGAAAGTTCACGATATAGGAAATACAATGAATAAAGTATGGCTACTTATTGACACCAAGACATTTCTGTGAGAACAGGTAGTTGAAGATTAATTATAGCAATCAGAGTTGTCTAAATATTAATGAAAGGTAGATAATGTTTCAAAACATAGCTCTTCAACTTTTTGTAAAACAAAAAAGTGATGTATTTTTATAGAAAAGTATTTCTGGCATTTTAAATATATACATGTATATGTAACTTCAAGTATATTGTAGTTGCCAAGTAAAAATATTGAAATTTCACCTGCAAATTTAAAAACAAATGAACAAATATTAATTCGAAAGTAACACTAGAAAAAAAATTGTATCTAAAATTATTTTAAATCTATTGCAATTAAAGATTTCAACTGTCTGATAACAAATTAATAAATAAATTTATAAAACGTTAAAGATGTAAACTGAAATAAAATTACGTTGAGATTAATTGAAACAATATCACAAATAATTTCGATTGTGCTTTGATATTTTAAATGTTGTGTGTTATGATGTTGTTAAATGTACTTAGGTGTATTTGGTGTTGAATGAAATAACCAATTAATCTTTTAAGTGAATAAACTCTAAATATTTCAATGTGGCAAAACAGATCACATTATACCTTACAATACTCGAAAGGAGCATTTGTCTCATGTCTCTGTTTGTCTGTAAGTTTCTAATTCAAGAAACTCTTTAGAGATCAATATCTTTCATGTAAAGTACCATACATATATACATGATAATTTCTGTAAATGAAAGTGTTGTCATTAAAATCATAGATGTCATTGTTTTCTCTTGTGTATGTATTTATGTCTGATGGTGAATAATTCCGATATGTTTAGCTGTAGCCGATGCTTACAACTATGTAATCTGGAAGCTATTTTCAAATAGTCAGTTTTTATTTGTCTTTATTCAATGTTATTCTACTTTCTCATTTAAAAGGAAATAAAAACACAAAGAACCATGTCTCCGACTTTTCATTCAATTTCCTATAAAATAATCATTCTTTAATTAAAACTATGATCTATTAGCCACACAAATTTTGTAGTTTGATATGCACAATGTTTCGTAAAGAGATTGAGTTTTTATTTAGAAACAAATGTTTTTTTAGGATTAACATCCTTTCCAATCATCACTTATGATAACATATATTAATTTTTTTAACTTTTTTACTCAGCTATACTGTACGACTATATGTTCTTTATCTTTGTGAATGGAAAGTGGGAATGAAAAGGAAAACTGGAAAGTGTCTTATTTAAAAATATATTCTATGTTTAATAAATTATCTTGTGTGATATAATCCTGTCCCATGAAACATGAAGTTTGTACTGCATTTTGTTCTTAATAAAATAAGGTTTAATAGTTAAATGTATTAAAAACAAAGATTGAATCTTTATAGCAAAAAAAAAAATTAGTTTTTAAATGTTAAAAACAAATATTCACAACGTGTAAATATCACAAAACTATGAAAGACAAACTCTGTAATTTGATATTTAAAAAGGTTTCGGGAAGGGACTGATTTTTTAATTTAGAAACAAATTTTATATAAATAATGTTAACAGATAAGATAGAAATAATGTTATAATAATAATATCATTCTGATCATCCTATATATTTATTGTTCAACACCTATTTTGCTCGACTAGTACTGATAAAGAACATATAACCGTAACAGTATATTTCTGGAAAGAATAAAAAGTGTCTTATTTAAAAATGCAATTAATGTTTAATAAATTATACTGTAGGAAATATTCCTGACTGATGAAACACGAAGAATTATTTTTATTTTAAACAACAATACAAATAAAACGTTTGTAATTCATTTTGTTCTTAGTAAAACAAGGTTTAAAAACAAAGGCTTAAGATATAAATTTTAGCTATAAAGACAGTTTTTTAAATGTTAAAAACAAATATTTAACACTTTAAAAACTGAAAGAAAAACTTTTGTAATTTGATAATTAAAAATGTTTCGGGAAGAGTGATTTTTTAATTTAAAAACAAATGTTATATAAATGATGTTAATAGATAAAATAGATACAGATGTTAATAATAAGATATTTATAGATGCACTAAATTGTAGCATCATTTCTAACAAATGTTTTCAGGATTAACATCCTCCTGATCGTTCTATATATTAATTATTTAACTATTTTTTTTCCTCAGCTAGTACTGATAAAGAACATATAGTCGTAACAATAATATTTCTGGAAAAAAAAGTGTCTTATTTAAAAATACAATCCATGTTTAATAAATTATACTGTATGATATATTCCTGTACCATGAAACATGAGGAATTATTTTTATTTTAAACAATAATACAAATAAAACGTTTGTACTACATTTTGTTCTTAGTAAAACAAGGTTTAAAAATTAAATATAATAAAAACGAAGACATAAGATATAAATTTTAGCTATAAAAACTCAGTTTCTTTAAATGTTAAAAACAAATATTTAACACAATGGGGGTATGTTTGCTGAAAATCACCATTTTAAATGGCACAAGTTTCTGTAATCAGTATATCTTTAAGTAAAATTTGGCCATCCATAAGAGCTTAGCACCAATGAGTTTTCTCTGCATGGAATGATGCTTCATAAAATCAAGAGAATATTTTTTAAAAATACTTCTTCAAACTGAAGAATAGCTGTAAGTTCGTCTTGCGTAAGTACGAGGTAGAAGAGCTTCCCTTTCACTAGCTTCTTTGTCTTTTTTCTTGAGAGCAACCATGAAGAGGTACAGAAGCAGTATGATAAGCTGAAAAAATAATTTTTTGATAAACTCAGCTATTTAAAATTTATTTAAAAGTAATGATTTCAAATATTTTAGATAAGCAACTTTACACCTGCTAAAAACAGTTTGGCAAATACAGTAACACCTCGTTTCATCATGTATATCAAAGAATAATATAGAATGTCCATAGTCTCTTAACAATTTTGGAAAATTTACTACAGAAGCAAATGAAAAGACACAAGTGAAAATTATTACAAAATGAGACATGTATTTAAGTTTATTTTGCTCATTTAACTTCATATTAAACTACCGCTACACTGGAGTCATTAGATGCGTGAAGTTCATCAAGATGTTATTCGATTTCTTGTCATATTCGTTGTAGCATTACCCTCATTAATGGCGAAAATATTGCCAATGATCTACTTTGAATTAGTCATATCCAGTACATTTCTTAGATATCTAGACATCTCGTACAACAGATATCACTCCTCTCGACTTCATTATATGGTGTTATGTTAAAGATATCGTGTATAGAATAAAGATAAGGGTTATGACTAATGCTAAGCAGACTATGGTATCCGTATAGGAAAAGATCTCCGCAATTGTACAAATTAGAACTTATAGCATCCGATTCACTTTATAGACCACCCTTGAGAAATGCGCAGGAAGAGACCCATTACTTGAATGCTAAGCAGTTTCCACCCCGAAGGGTCAATAAACTGCTATCATATTGATACACCTGGAAAAGCCCGTCTACCAGATGCGAGATCAAACGCATATGTTCCTCAAAATTAAAAGTGCACAACACAATCTAGTCTCAATCCCCAATCTTTTATTGAACGTAACGTGTCGCAAACATATGGGTTAGAATATTGATAATCTTAGTAATATCAAAACGTATCTGAGGGACAAAAATAAAGGCAATAAATTAATATCAACATAACTAGCAAATTAAATTAATGAGAAAAATAGGCAATCTTCAATAGCAATGTAAATAAAAGGTAATGTTTATCAATCAACAATAGCATTGTAAATAAAAGAATGTTCGTATGAGCCCTACAGACTCAAATTCAACATGTTTCGCTGAAAATTTCATAGTTTGCTCTTATTAGTGCCAATAGTGTTCAGAGAGTAGTTTGGAAGAAATCCGATATTTAATGCTGTTATTTTTACATTGTTAATTGAAGATTGGATTTTTTGACATTTCGATTGCTGCTATTTTGTCCTGAGGCATTAAATACAAAAAGTTAATGAATGAAATATAGGGTGCCCTAAAATTCACGTAATATGTATTCGAACACATCTAAATAGTCTGGAATATTTGGCAATGGAAGATGATTAAATTTAAAATGCACTTTTAGGCTTGGTGTTAGAGAGGAGGAGTGAGTATACCAAATTGTTGTCTGAAACAAATGTCATTGTACCCTTCATTAGAAGCATTACTTCTTACATGAATTTTGGGACACTCTGTGCAACAAAATTGAATTCCCATGTGAAACCAAATAATTTAACAAGCTGAAGTAGAATGCGAAAAATATCAAAAACAAAATGGCAATGAAACAAAATAAAATGAATTGTCACAAACAATTTAATTAATGTGATTTTTATTGAGCAAACGAATTAATATAGAGATTCAATTGTATTTATTTAATTCACATTACTCAATTTTAACAATAGCGAAACACTGCCTAGCACACTAGTAAAGAGAATAAAAAAAAGAAAGAACCCTCATAGTGCCTCTGGTGTTGTGTGTGATCCTCGAACACGTCTTGAGGAAATATATCTCCAAGGAAAAAAGATTCTGTGTCGAAACATTTTGTGCATGACATTTAGTAAAATAATATATTTTTCATACTTACAAAAGCTGCTTCAAGTGCAAAAATTACGACGGTTCCCATCCTGTAACCTGTTGTATCCAGCAAAAGGCCTCCAATAGATGGTCCCACGAAAGCTCTGGAAAAAACTTACATTAATCCTTTCAACAGTTTTATTATTGATATCAACGAATTCAAGTTTATGGATACAATATTTTTAAATACGCAGCTTTGAATGTAATCTTTTTGTATGATATTCTTATTTGAAAAATTATCTTTCTTACATATATGTAAAAATTCGATCAAACTTTTTTTATACATAAAATTTTATAAGAAATAAGAACTTTTTATTTTATCAAATTTTTAAGTTAATTTTAATGAATTAAAAGGTTTATTCAAATTAAATGTCTCACCCTATTGAGCAGGAAGTTGAAAATAGAGCTGACACCATGCCATATGTAGCAAGATTATCAGGAAATCCTCTTGATCTAGAAAAAAAGACGCGATTTAATGTACAAAAAAAAAAAAAAAAAAGTAAGCATATTATTTTACTTTCAAAAAGTTATGCTGTATTTTTTTGGTTAATAAAATTTTTTAATAATTTAAAATTGAGGTAATGAAAAAAAAATTTAGGAGTTGGTTGCTACTGGAGATACGATAATAACCTTGATGAGGATAAAATAATAAGGGTTTTTTTTTTTCTCGTTTAAGTGTTATTTTCGGCACATCACAAAGAGAATAAACTATTGAAGAACAATTGTCATTCAAAATTATGACTATGGTATTGATAAAGCACAGCACTAGCCTTATTGCGATTATCTTTATTGTGCTCAGAAAAAATATTTTTGTCCTCGTTATTTATCTCCACATACATGAAACTATTAAATATCTTATGAACAATAATTTTCCAAGAAAATATTCGAGAACAGTTTCAGAAAATATCACTTGTTGAACATTACTAATACTACTTTATGCTATTACCATGTACATATAAATGGATAAGTAAAATTAATTTTTCAATATTTTTACTATAATTATATTCTATCCTTGTGGTAATCGAGTGTGAAAGAATAGTCCAATGTAGCTCATGCATTTCTTAAGAGAAAACTAAAAGTAGTATCCAGCTTCCGGGGAAAACAAGGCACCTTACTCCTGGGGATTTTATTAGAGAACTCGTCCTCCAGGTTGGGGTAGTGCGTAAGGCCAATACCTTACTCTAATAAAGTGCCTCAGTTCAAAAACCTCGTGCAAAAAGTACAAAACCCGTCTTGGTTTTTATGAAACCCAGACGACTCGGAAAGGACTTGAGAATTGGTTCTTGAATTGGTTTGAATTTTTGCAGTCTGTATAATGGAGGTGTACTGAAGAACTTAATTGGTGTATTCATTTAGTATGATACTGATGTTCTTTCAATACAGGAAATGAAATGGCAAGGACATGGCATTATGGACAAAAAAAAAAGGAATTCAGGGTTTATTACAACTGTCAAGACAAGACTCGCCAATTTGGTGTGGGGTTCTTTGTGAATAAAAGACAGACAGGCTCTATAGACAACCACAAATCATACAAATCCTCTGTGGTAATAAATTAAGTTGGCTGGGACATGTCTGGGAAAGATTTGAAGATAAACCCACTAAGATCTTGATATTCAAAAATCTGCGGAATCCAGCGATAAATAAAGAGCACCGACTAGATGGTTAAATGACATTGAAAAAGACTTAAAGATTTTGAGATTTAAGGATTAGAGAGGGAGTTGCTGTAGATAGAAGACTATCAAAGGAGTGAATGGTTGAGGTAATCAAGGCCTGTAAGGAGTTGGTTGTTGAGCTTGTGAAGCAGATAATCATATTTCATTTTCGTAGTTTGTTAAAAGCTTGAAATTTGTTTATTGAAAATGATTCTACCTATTAACTAATAGCCAGAATTTTAACCGATATTCAAAAGTATGGCTGCATATCAGGCAAAGCTAATCCAAAATATCTCCCTATAACTTCACATGGCTTCAACAATGAAGTACCTTCAATGGTTTCCATTTAATGCTGGCGTATGTGAAAATATTTTGTATTCTTACAAAGGAAGATAGTAATCTCCTTATATTGATTACTTCGAATCTACTGTTTCACAGATTTATACCAAAATTAAAATCAAAACAAATATAATGTGAGAATTCCTTAAAATTATAGTATCTTTTAATTGTCTATCTTTGTCTTATCTGTCTTAATTGTCTATCTTAATTATCTATCTTTTAATATTTACCTATCTTTTAATTTTAAAGCTGTAAGGTTAGGTCCAGATAACTGTGGCAAGGCTCAAAAGTGGCCATATCAGAAGTTCGCAGTTTACCAATGGCGTTAAACTTTACTCTGCTTATACTCGTTTTATTTCTTATTGCCCATCAATCTACATTGTAAAGCAACTGTAGTTAGATCAAAAAGTTATTGCTAAGATGGTTTTTGTGATGTGTTCTACTGGATATGGCGTAAATGTTTAACATGAGAACAAATAACAATACCAGTTACCATTTTAAAAACTTACATGGTGCTTTTTAGAGCTCCGACGAAAGAAGAGACTAATTTGGCTGACAAACCAAATCCAATGAGAACAAGGCTTCCAATTACTGTCCACAAAAGAACTAGAAAGTAACATAGTTAAAAAATGCAAAATCAATTTATCAACATATTACTCATCCATTTAGCGATAATAAGTATCCAAAAAATGCCAATATTTATGGTTTTTAATAGTATGTTCATAAACTACATGACAAGTTAAAGGAATCATAAAAACAAAATTATTCAAAATACTTCATATATTCTAAATTATTTACTTTATTATTAGATAAATTATTCCTTAAATGAAATAATGATTTTTATATCATAGCATTTAAATCTGCATTTAAAGTGAAAAAAATATGTAACTCCTGCTATTGTAGTTTAATTTTTACACTATAAATTAAAAAGCCAAAATTCAGGCCTTTTATCAAGTTTTTGAAAATATGATATTTTTATACATATTTTTAATCAGCACTTTATAAATAAATTCATTGAACTAATTTGTTTTTAGAATACATTTAGATTTTTAATTATAAAATTTATATTTCAGATGGGTTCATATTTTTTGGACCTTAAAGGGCCTAAAACAGCTAGTAATTAACGTGGTGAGCATCTGAAACGAAATAGCTCAACTCAAAACCTAACAAGTGTACCGAAATATAAGTTTCCGTATGTATTCTACTCAAGGGCAGGTTAAAGCTTTGTTAGTTTCGAGGAGATTGCAGGGAGATAATAAACATCGATTTATCGCTTTTGAAATATTTGTTCTAAGCCATGTTGGCACCACATTAATAAATAAAACAATCAATAAACTTAGTAGGCTTATGGACAGACGCTACATACTAGAAGCGTAATTTACGATTTCGCATTAAAAAATTGTGTTAATAAGACAAACTTTTTTTAAAAAATCGAATTTAAAATATTTCTTTTTATAAAAATTCGCTTTATTTGAATATCTTAGCTACAGTATCGAAAAAAATTTGATACTTACGCTTCAAATGGTAAAAATGGAACTGGACCTATGAAAAGGAGGCCAACACATACCATTGTAGAACCACTGAGATTTATAAATAATGGGTTGCCCTTTAAAAAATATTACTAGTTACTTATATAAGAGTTTATAAACATCATTAAAACAAATATAAATTTTGTGACATCAGCTTTGAAATTGCATATTCAAGTTTACAAATTTTTTTCCCCAAGGACAAAATTGAGCCTATTTGCACTTAAAAAAATTTTTTAACACTTTCTTCCCATTTCGTTTTACTCAAGAAATTTAATGATAAAATATTTGGCGACGAAGGATTTAAAAGAAAAAACATTTAAAATTATGTAACACATTTTTTAAAAAAGAAATGTTTTAGTAGCATTTTTAATCCCAAATAATATCCTAAAAGGTTTGAAAATAATCGAAAAATATAATAGTAATGAGTTAAAAATGCAACAACTTCACGACCAACCAAACCTTAAAAAAATTAAGGGGCAAAAAATGCAAGTGCTCTTGCAATAAAAAACACGTTTCATAATATGATGGTATGACTGTTCAGTCTATTATCTTTTTAATAATTCTGTTGAAATGCTATCTAAAATTCTTAGATTAGAATCATAATCATTGTTAAGTTTTAAAATGTATAATTATAAAAAATATGGGTTATTAAGTTAACTTTTCCTGTATACATGCAAGCATTTAATAAATTTTGTAGCTAATGATATATGTATGCTTTATATAATCCATAAAGCAAGCGAGTTTTTCTTGTTATTGCTTATTATTTAAAAAAACAATTTATATAATCAGTTATATACACGCAATTCTTCGAGACATCCAGGTTAATTATAAATACAAATTTTTAAACTAAGAACTGAAGGTTAATTACATTCACCTGTCAATATTTTAATGATTTAATATACTATATATCATAGAATGGACCATCTTGAAAACATCGCTGAGGATTTCCTAGTGCAATGTCAAAGGGCAAACTTGTATAAAGAAACCTGCTACTCAAGCTCAAGGTTCTTCCTTTGCCTTTCTTTTTTCTTGTCTTGTTTCACTTTTTCCCCTTCTCTTTTTACTTGTATAAATGAGAACCATGTCTCAGGAAATGATACACTTCTTCAAGAGATAAAGTCATGCGTGAGTCACAAAAAATAAATGCATTTGCTTCTGAGAAACGCATTCATTTTTGCGCATTGAAAGGAAATGATTTATCACAACGGTATTTCTTAATCAAAACAGTATTCTTTTATCACAACGGTATTCCATTGGGCATTTTGGCAATCGCAGTGAGTCTCTTCAACGTGGGAGTTATAACCGGAACCGGACTTATAAAAAGACCCCTTGGAAGGACTTTTATGTAATGTAACATAAAATTAAATAATAAAATGCAAACAGATTTTATTTCAAAAACAAAATATTCTTTTTTTTTTAAATATATTGTTTACCAATCCAGTCAAAAGAAATTTAATTGGTTATTTTTTTCTTTAATAAGTCTGAAATTGTGAAGAACTTTTAGGGTTAAATACTATCCCAAAGGAAATAATAACTTTTTAAATATACTTAAAATTTTAAATTTCATTTATATTGCATATGAAAGTTTTAATTTCAATGATCCTGTAAAAACAAGTCCTTTCTTTTCAGGTACAAGTCCTTTATATAGTAGAAGATGTGCTCATGTAAACGAAAGTATTCTTATTCATTATTTTTCACATTCAAATCAATCTCAAAACCAACACATCTGTTTTAAAGTATTATATATGATCAACTTATTTGCAGTACTATCTATTAAGATTTAAAATTTCTTTTAAATTGTTTGTAAAAGTTTCAATTTCAATGCTCTTCAACAAGTTCTTTCTTTCTCAGGTACAAGTCCTTTCTTAATAGAAGATGTGCTCATGTAAACGAAGGTATTCTTATTCATTATTTTTCGTATTCAATCGAATCTCGCAAAACCAATATATGGATGTTCAAGTAATATATGATGAACTTATTTGCAATACTATGGACACGGTAGTATTGGACGGTTGTATTTCTTGAAATAATACATTACATAGTATTATTGATAAATAATCTAAAGTTAAAACTGCATAATGACCCTTTCTATCGCATAGCCAAGCATTCGTTGTGTTTAAATGACCCAGTTTTTCTTTTTAATAACAGATGTCTTTTCCTATTAAAAAAAATCATTTTTTTATTCTATTCTATTTCTACTAAACTTGCATTATAAGTGCTATAAAATGATTGAAATAGAAATCTTCATTAATATGGACATGATTGCATTAGTCCAAGTCAAGGCCACATTGTTTGTATTTATAGATGGCATGTCATTGCACTTTTTCATACGATACCGCTTTAAAAGCAGGTTCTTTATGAACAGTTTTTTTTTTTTCTTTATGTTTATATTCATGAGTGTGTTTAAATCGGGAATCTGTGCCTAATGCAAAGATAAAAATAACTTCTCCGTGCTTATATAACCACGAAAGGTTAAGGATGGCAGCAAGAATCAAGGTTATTTGTTTTTTAATCGAGGTTATAATGAAACCAATCCCATTTTCCGTTATATAACGTGAAGTAAAAGTACATTGTTCATTCACGCAGGTCTTTAATTATTCTTGTTTTTAAAAGAGAAACATAACAATGTTTTGGAGTGCGACACTAAAGAGAACTCTCCCGTATTTTCTACAGATAAAAATTAAAATTCAACATTTAAAAAAAATTAAAAACTTTATAATTTATGATAATTTAAACCTTTAACCGTCTAAGTTATTACAAATTACTTTATTACGTTAAGAAATTCACAATTTTAAATCAAGCAATTCAATTCAAAGCACCATACGAAACAGATTTTTGCTTGGTAGCATAAAAGAAAATTAGGTCAACTATTACTTAAGAACTCAATGTTGCTTTTGAATTTTATGTCGTGTTTTGAAATTTTCTTAAAAACTGCTCACCCAATGTACTGATGGCTCGTGACTCACACGCTCAAGATTATTTTTACAATAAATTAATTAAAATTAATAAATTAATTACTAAGCAATTTCGATTCACAGCGACTTTATTACTTTAAGAAATTCAAATATTAAATCTAAGCAATTCCGATTCACAGTGACATACGAAACAAATTTGTGGTTGGTGGCAGAAAAGAAAATTAGGTCAACTATTACTTAAGAACTCCATGTTGTTTTCTGATTTTAAGTCACGTTTTGAAATTTTTTCTTAAAAACTGCTCGCCCATTGTACTGATAGATCGCGACTCACACTCTTAAATATGTGATTATTTATACAATAAATTGATTACTGATATGTTATCACTACATTCAATGCTCGTGTTTTAGATAAATAATAAAACTGATTTTGTAACCTAATATTCTGAATACTTAAAAATTCCGATTAAAGAAATCTGATATCCTATTTACAAAATAAATTATTGAAAACAGCAAGACTAAAAACTGACATTTGGTGATACTCAGACTTTGTTACCTTTTGCCCTACTTACAAAAGACCTCTGTCCTTTCCACTACTCTTTAAATTTTCTTTTAATTTAATTTTCTTTTAATTAATCCTTTTAATTTAGTTTTATCATTTAAGTAGTCTTATTGATTTATTCAGTATATTTCATTTTTCAGCATTGTATTGAAAATCTGTCTTTTTAGTTCAAAATTAAAATATACAGAAGAGCTTAATTTTTAATTGTAATTAATCAATTTTATTCAAATGCAAGGATAATTGAGAATAGTTAATGCCTTACTGTAAAAGTTACATTTTAATGTCATTAATCATCGGTGGAAAGGCTAACCTATTCTTCAGAATTATTTTTTCGTATAATATAAAAAGTTAAGAAGTTTTATCTAGGTTATTGAGAAATACTTTATTTTTTCTTGCTTTGAAAATAGCCAACTAAAATATATGAATAAAGTAGGTTGTTGTGAGAAGAATTCGGAATTTTTATTACAATGAACATCGGGGAATTATTCACTGAACAGTGGTTTTTCAAAGGATGCACCCGGGTGCATTGGTGCGTCCTGTGTTATTCAGAGAAATGTGTGTCCAGATATAAAAATATAGTTACTCTTTTCGTCAGTTTTCCCGTTCAAGGACAACTTCCATTATAAACAACTAACCTTCGGGGTGCTTTTTTTTTTCTTTTATTCACGTAAAAAAATACCAAACAAAGTTAATGCATCAAAGAATTTTCTGAGAAACAAGGAGTGGCAAATTTAATAGTTGACTATTAGCAGTGTTAGAGTCTATGTTATTTTCATTCTTAAAAAATCCATTGCTGTCTATGGGACTCCTAGCGTCTGTAAGTCATGGAATTGGTCATTTAATAATAACTGAAGAACTAGTAGTTATATCCCCTGATCGTGGATTGAGGATTAAACATAAAAAGAAATTGCCTCTTGAGACCTCTTTAAAGAAGAATTCGCATCAATATCTCAAAAGCTTTCAAAATTTACTACAATATTCAATCAGTGTATTGGCGAGTTAATGGTAGTTTGCCTTACATTGCCTAAACATTAAAGAAATCGCTAGAACTCTTCATGCTCATGTTTCTTATTAGCACAAGAATAAATAAACTTAAAGTGCGTTTCATTTTATGTTTTTCGCGTTATTGTTTCCATAATATTTAAATATTATAACATATTTCTCAGAAATTTGTATATATTGCGTCTACAATTATTTGTAGGATTTTAAATGCACCCCACTTCAAAAAAATTAGGAGAACCACTGTTTAGAGATTAATTATTAGCAATTTTGAATTTATTCAAAAAAAATTCTCCCATGCTATTTTTTCATTTAATTTTTACCTGTAGGAAATACATCACATCTTCTTTGGTGTCCATGCCTTACAATTTGAGAATCATTGATTTAAAGGTTGTTGGGATATGAAGAGACCAATGTGAAGAAGGAGGAGCAAAGGATGCAGCTTCCGCTGCGAAAGGCTGGTGACTGTCAAACGATTGATGCATCCGAAAACGTGATGTACCGCCCTTCTACCAGATGCGGGGGCAAAGACATGCGTTGCACAAAACTAAAAGTGCAACACATGTCTGCAATAGCCAGGTTCTTCTCCTCCTAGGAAACTTGTTATAATGCACGGCAAAACGTGTGCCAGAATAGTAATGTCAGTAAAATGGGAGATAAACAAATAAAAGATGAAAAATACTCGCAGCAAGCAAGTACAAAGACAATGAGATCGAAGATGGAAATAAAACAAAAGAGCATAAAAAAAGGAAAGCTAAGATCATTTAGTGCCTCTGGAGTGCGATTCCCGTACATCTTAATGATAATGAGTCTCTTGACAGAATCACTGATGTACGTCATTCACTGATTGTTTGTAACGATGTATTTTATCAAAGATTTTCTGTATATAATATTTGAATCATATGACATTTAAATTCAACTGAAAAAAAAAAATATAACAAGGTTTTCAGAAATAGACACTTGCAATGAAAATAGTAAATTTGCGTCCTCTCAAGTATTAACTGAAAATAGATTAGCTCACTGTAACGTTCAGAGACTTCATTTATCACTATTTTATTTGCCCACTTTGCATCACCAAAAGACATTGAAGACAGAAGACATTGACCAAAAGGCAGAAGGATATTTTTATAGTTTTACTTTTAAAACAGCTGTTTAGGTTAGATTACTAGAAAACAAAGTTTAAAATTAAGATGAAAATTTCCTTCCAAGAATTTTGAAGTCATGAAATAATTCTTTTAAAATATGCGATCTTGCAAAAGTTATGAAAAATGTTTCTAAATTTTAAAATAGTTTGATGTTACTCTTCCCAATTTATTATACTTCATCGAATTAAAAATGTGCATTTAAAATATTACGATTTTAACCTGTTGATGAAATAGATAGCATTTCAAAAAGATAGTTAAGTACCAAATTTTCAGTAAGTAAGTAGTATTGCAACCACATGCTTCCTTCTACACACGGTACGAGCGCTACCTGTGGCGTTCAGGAGAAATGATCAGTTGACCTACAGACACTCACACAGGAGAGGAAGTGTATTTCGCATACCTTGCGCGTATCCTAATTTCGGATTTTCAGCTTATAAGTGGAGTCCTTCCATGAATCTATAATTTTCTGTCTTTAAATAAGTTAAATATTGTATATCTCTAATTGTTTGTGTTTGGTGTTTCTGCATGTGTAAATAAAGCAGTGAGTTCTCAAACCTGTGCTTTAAGTATTTCAACCCAACCACACCCGGTTATAATCTGGTTGCCCAACCTGTATACTACAGTATTCATTATAAGAATGTGACCGAAAAGAGAAAATAAAGTATTCAGGATAACTGACTTACCCCCTACATCACAAACTTTTCCCCATATTGGTGTTGTTACAGCATAAATAGCTCCTGTGATAACAAAGATGACACCAAGTACCACGGGGGTTAAGTTGAACTAAAAGAGAACATCAATACAAACTAACTACATTCTTATATTTATGTCCAGGCGGCCCTTTTTAAATTGCCAACTCAGACTTTGCCATCAAAGGTGACGGTTCTTCAGTAATTTTTTTTTTTTTTTAAATTTAAAATCCACATTAAACCGTCATCTTTATGACGAAGAATATGGAAATTTTATTCATAGTGACGAATAACAAGGGCCATCTGTACATGCATTAAAATCTAGAGAAAATAGTTCATACAAAAAATGTTTTACAAAATTGTTTTAGGGAAAAAAAATTTTTAACATTTATAATTATTTAAAGATTTCAACACCGTAATTCGAAAATAAAAATCTTAATTCGAAGCATAAATGAATTAAAAAATTTTTTTAAATAATTTAATATATAATTGTATAAATCAGTGCTAGATTTATTTTGCAAGCGAATGTAAGACTGAGATTGTTATCTGTGTGCTAGTCAATAGCAACAGACATGTAAATAAATCAAATCCGAGTAAGTTAAATTCAACAATTGTCTTTACTATTCGAGAATGATTCTTGGAAACTTATGTAATGTACTTAAATGCATTCATAACACACAAGATGTACGTAAATCATGAAATCAAGTCCTTTTACAATATATCAGACGCGATTGATTCTTATTTTGTATTAGAGATATTAGAATCCTAACGAAAACATACCGTGAAACGAAAGGAAATATTTTACTATTATTTTCTAAAAGATTATTTTAAACATCCAACTAAGTTGTCTGAATTACTTGAGGTTAGAAAACTCACACTCTTATAAATTGCGGGATGTTTGCCTTAAACTGACATTTTTCAACTGAAGTGTAAACAGCTTTTGAAAACTTCTTGCTTTATTGAAAATACATATTCTACAGTTAATATTCAAAGAATCCAAAAACTGCCTTTTTATCCAAGAATCAAAAAATTCTTTAAGTATTTAAATACTAGTAAATTTTTATTCTTTAATCGAAATATTTTTACGCAAATTTGACGTAATTACAATTTTGGCTCATTAAAAGTACGAAATGGTTAATAAATCCTTAATTATTTTGAGTGGTTAACTATTCCATTCGAATTAATTGTTTTACTCTAATAAAACAAAAAACATTAACTTGCCTGTCGAAGATGAGGTTCAAGAGTTGCGGAATTGAATCCAATGAAAAGTAAACAAGTAATAATGGAAAATGTATAAGATAGGATACCGCCATCAAATAGGAATGAACAAAAATTTCTTGGACCATTCTGCCTTTCACCCTCTAGAGAACAAAACATATGTATATTAAGAATCTTTCATAATTAATATCGTATAGCTCAATGAAAATAACACAATGGTTGTCAAAATAACTATCTACGTGAATGCACGACTACTTGAAATTCACATTTACCTTTTATATGCTTTTCTTTCTTTGCATTTTCCCTATTTCCTTATCTACATATGGTCGTCCGCGTATTTTTAATAAATATCAATAAAGACAAGTTCCTACCAATTAATAAGAAATTCCATTATATTAAATGAATTCCCTGAACCAAAATATTACAAAATCAGATTTTATTGAACTTAATACTTAGTTTCATCCCCAAATCGCCTGATCACAGTTTGGATCTTATAGACAACGATGATTTTCGACCATTCATACTTGAGACCATGATGATTTTCGATTACTGGCCATCCATTCTATTATTTATAGTGAACGGGTAACACTCCACTTGAAGGCAAATTCCAAATTTTTTTAATGTTGGCAAGATCATTCGAAATGGGTAGCGAAATTAACTGTGGAATACTAACTTCATGTTCTGCGAACACAACTGGGCGACGTAAAATACAATTGTCATCTTCATAGACAGATTTTCATATTTAAAAAACTCTCCGATCAGAAAGTCCATATCAGAAATGAAATGGTCGTCCAAGATGGAAATATAGTTCTGTAGCCTTCATCTGAATATTGATTTGAACCACTTTGTTTTTTGTGTCGAAGTACACAAAGTGGAAACTCGCCTAAAACAGTATCACAATATCTCACTTCAATATGTAATCAGTTCCACATGGGTGGATCACCTTTTAACAGCTATAGAGGCACGACAACTATGATCCATGCACAAAATGAAGGGTTTTATTTATTTAGTTGGCAGAAAAGTCCATTTCTGTGTAAAGGTACTTCAACAACACTCAGGAGTTTCAGAGGCGGGTAAAGTGCAGCAGTATCGTCTCTCTAAAGCACCCTAAATATGCTCAGTTGAATTCAATTCTGAAGAACGTGCTGGACAACCTATATGCAAAATAGTCTCCTTGTGGAAGTAATTCTCCATTTCCTAATTTTTGGAAACCAGTATATTTCAGGAATTGAAAGTGACGAAGGAAGCTCTGGTTGTATTGATTAACGTAGAAGGGAATGAAATTGTTAAATGGAACCAGGGAAAATATGCTTAAATGAAACCAGTTGAACGCGCATCATGAATGGTTTACAGTTTTAAATTTGAAAATTCACTCCTGTGTAGAGCCTAAACTTCCTCAATAATTTTTGAAACTTTCATCAATGGTAACAAGAATGTTAGATTTAATGAACATTTCCAAAAGGTATTCTGTGATGCTCTGTTATGATTTTATAATAATATTGTGCAAAATTTTTCGATACGCTTTGTTGTCATGGATTGACAGTTTTTTAAACATAAGTTTCATTTTTAACATGAAGAAGTTTGGTTATCAATGTAAAGAAATATATCATTTTGTAGACATTCTATTATCATGGATCTATTATTACATGTTTCTTGATATGTGTACATATATATAGTTGCAGGAACATTTATTTAACCAAAAGGGCATATTTAATTCTTTAATAGCATCATGGAAATCTTAATATTTTGAAAAGCAAGTTAAAATATCATTAATTAATGGAATAAAAAGTAAATATACAATTTTATCATTATATTTTTGTGAATTTTTCTAAGGAAACCTTCAAGTTCTTTTTAACTTTATTTCTACAAAATATATTTTATCTAAAATTAAATGTTAATCAGTAAAATTTAAAAATATATGACAGAAATTTGCCAACCTGTTCGAGGTAGCAAGAAAACCAGAATAATGAAACCTAATAAAAGAAAACCTCCATTGATAACAAATGGTAACACAAATCCGCCAACCTGAAAAAAGAATTTATCTATATAAGAATTTATCATATGGAAATTTACTAAAACTGAAATGAATATATTTTTATTTATACAAGGTATATAAAAATGTACGCCAAACTAAAAAAAATGGTATAACATACCAAAATAATAATTTTTTTTTCTTGCTTAATATAATCGAAAACGAAACGCTACTGAGTTAACGGACATCCGCTCATCAATAAGCATTAGTTCCACTAATATAAAAATTACATTAATTGCATTCGATCCTACGGAGATGGAGCCATATACAAATGGCAAGAAATTTCATATGAATTTAAATAATAGAGGTGCTAATGATAATAATAGAGATATAATTGCACTTAGTACTCCCTAATAGTACAATAAAGAGCATCAGTTTTTTGTGAATTCAGAATTCTTTCTCTAACAAGTTCTGATGTAGATTGTTCAAGGTGGAATCAGAATATAAATTATAAGTTACATTTTGAGTAAGATGGATTCTGGGCCTTGGTGATCCATTTCAAGTTATGGTGATGAAAAGTAAACTTAAAAGCGATTCATAGGATTCTAATTCCTAACATTGCAACTCAATTGCTGAGTATCTTCTTTTTCTTGAAAAATATCTACTGATTTCCACAAAAAAAAAAAAAAAAAAAGTAAGGCAACTGAATGTTTTTTGTATGTAGTTCTTTATGTGGATGAAGCCACATTTACACGCGATACCACAACACACATGCGTTAGTGAGTGTATAGTTATATAATTATTTATCAATGCTTGGTCGAAAATCATCCTTAGTCGTTTTTAAGCTGCCATTTATGCTGTTATGACTTGTGAGGGGAAAATAAGTAACTTCTTGCAGGAGGTCTATAATTGATGGAGTAGTTTCAGAAACCAACCATCGGTGTAGCATATAATCTATATGTAATATATATCTAATCGTTAATAGCTTAATCATTTCTTGATTGCAACTTCACTTAATTTACTCTCAGGTAATTGCAGTGCTTCGTTGATTTATGTTCAGATTGCGATTAAATGCTGATTCGAACACAAACTGTGATTAAATGCTGATTCGAGTATAAATTGTGAATAAAGCTGTTGCTAAGATTGTTTCTGTTAAGTCGTTGAATAAATCTTGCGTTCCTAGCTAGAAAAACGTTGAAGGTCCCCAAACACATAAGTACACAAAAATTGCAATGAGTATGATAAAGAAAAGTTTTAAAATTGGATATTTCTAATAATTTCTAAATATCAGAAAAAAAATTAACTGCTTTTCCATCTTGTAAAAGCTTCTGCTTTAATTGAAAAGAACAAATTATTAAAATAAATATCAATTTTAAAAATATAGTAAATAAACTCATTAAAATTCTAATTTTCATTGCTTCCTTTTTATTGGATGCATAAGTTATTCTCAATATAATCTTCGATTGTAAGAAAATTTTCGCATTAACATATCATTACATTTTAGAATCATTTTATAGATATTTGAATTATTTTTTTCTGAAAAATGTAATTGTTTACCTGATATAGAGCACCACCAATAGTTGGACCAACAATTAAACCAAGACCAAAAGCAGTTTCCATCAGAGACTAGAAATTAAATGCAGATATAGTTAAAAATGTTATCATTCATACAAAATTTTTAACTTCAAAATTTGACCATTTTGATATTACATGCATATTTTTTTGTTATTCTAATATATTTATAAAACTGATAATTTTAAATAACCAAAAATTCATAACATATCCTCTATGCAATGTTCACATTTTTATAATAATCCTTTTTTTAATTTTTTTTTTTTTTTTTTTTCTAGAGAGAAATATTGATTTCAGTAATAGTTAAAATTTCTTCAGAGAATACATTAATAATTTAGAGAAAATTTTATCTATTTTTTTGTTAGAGTATCTTTTATATAATTTGGAGGTTCATGAATTAATTTATGAAGTGCATTTTGCCGTTTAAGATCAAAAATCAAAATACAAATAATAGATTAGTTTGGTTTGTCGCTCTACGTCATTTTGCGCACAGTTTAGACTAAATTAAGTATTAGAAGAGCATCGTTGCAAAAAAAAAAAAATACATTATAATGCTGCTTTAATAAAGTAAACAAAACATCATTACGAATAATTTATTCATCACCTTTGCTTATGAAACCGATTCATTTAATAAAAAATACCATTAGATTTAAATCGTTTTTTTTTTTCATTCTGATCTATTACGGAATTATTAATTACAGAAAATATTATTTGTTTAAGGAAAATACTTCTGTAATTTATTGAATTCCTGTTATATGTTAAAATGATATTCACAAATATAAATTAAGTTTTCTGAGTCTTCTATGAACATAGCTATCTTAAATTTAAAGCAATGGAAAAGGATCCAAAAATCATATTTATTATATACTAGTTGATTTAATCGTAACGTAGATAAGAATTAAGAACAAAAAATTGAATGAATGTATTTTTGTCCTTTTAATGCACGTAAATAAGGAAAGTCTTACAAAGCTGGTGGCCACTGAATCTGGGAATGTAGCTGCTATAATGGTAAAAGAGGCAGTCATCAAAGAAGCCGCACCGAAACCTTCAAATATCCGAACGACGAAGCACAAAGAGATATATGTAGTGCCAGCAGGAACATAATCCAAAAGTTCTATAAAGAAATATTTTAAATTTAACACAAATGTATTTATTTATAAATATATGCGGCACAAATAAAGATATTTTACAAATGTTATTTTAATTATAGAACATTAATAAATAAGCAAGCCGATATGTAAAAACTCATAACTTTATACAAGTCGTTCTAAGATAAGGTTCCCCCTCTGGAAAGTGTTTGATGCTTACCCAAGTCCATGAAGTTTCAATTAAGTTACTATAACTGAAAATTTATAGTAATACTTATCAATTTAAGGTGGTTCTTAATTTATTTAGCAGTTTTCAACAATATCAGTTTTCTTGCTATTCTTTTCTGAAATCGCCAGTCTCTTTGAAGGAAGTCTATACATTCTTAAGTGAATGGTGTGCTTGTAATAAACATACGCCGTCCTACATAAAACTAAATAATAAAAATTAATTTAACCTACATTTGTAGCCTGCACGTTAAGCAACTAGATTGTATTGAGTGGGTACAGGCCCCACGTTGGGAGCCACATTGCAGTATGCTAGTTGGACAGCCAGATTGTAACTGGGTATGGTTGGGTAGAGATACTTTGGCATGGGTTGGAGAACTCGCAGCTTTATTTACAGACGCAAATAATTAGAGAATACAATATTCAGCACATTTAAAGAAGTATAAATTCGTGTGAGGATTCCACTTCCAAGTCAAAAACCCAATATTCAGCTACGCGCAGGGTGCATCAAATATATTTTCTCCCTGGATAAGAGTATGCTGGCCAATTGACCATTTCTCCTGAATGACATGGGGGGGGCGCTTTTGCCAGTAGGTAGGAGGAAGCATGGTTACCCATTTAAAAAAATATGCCTGATTTTTGTATGTTAATAAAGTCATCGTTTCATTTTCTGCAGCAAATATTTTCTTAATTCTTTAATATTTTACATGCGTTTTAAACAGTGTTACATGAAGGAAAGCAGTAATATTTTGCCAATCAATTTGAGTATTTTTTTTTTTTCACATACGGCCAACAGTAAAAACTGTATTAGATTCTTTATTCTGTTAAACATTCTACAAATAAAAAATTATATAACATTTCTAGTTTCTATTAAGAATTTTTTCCTAATGTAAATTTTTTAAAGCTCGCGTGTAATGCAAAAATAACGAAATTAAACAGTACCCAAATGCACAGCAAGCAGCACCACCAATCAAAACACCAGATGTGATGAGAAACTTGGGAGTTACTGTTGGAATCTAGAAACAAACAAAAAAAAAAAAAACCTTGAATATAAATTTCTTAAATATGAATAACTTATATTCTTCTGCTTTTAGATTAATTGGAATCCCGCTATGAATGAATCATAACAAGAAAATAATTAACCATAAAGAATAAATATATATTAATAATAATGAATCATAACAAGAAAATACATTGCCCAAGTGGGATTTCATTTCCAACTCGTTAGTGTCAGTACAAATAATTCGTTAGGTGCCTCACTAAACATAAAAAGGAGTATTGAAATATTCTTTTTTATTACTTATGTATTTTTTAATAATTGAAGCAATGCATAATAGACAGAAAAATAACATTTAGTAATTGTTCTTACTTTCTGTGCGCGTCACTTTAATTAAATTGAAACTCAATACTTTTGTTTTAGGAAAAGTCAATAAAAATTCAATAAAAAATCTATTAAAAAAAAATTCAATAAAAAAAATCAATTTTTGATATTATATTTAACTGTCACTTTTTTTCCAGATACATTTAGCTTATTGAAAATAATGAAAAAAATTATGGTAAACTCTGTAAATTTTAACGTTCGTCATCTTTAATATTTTATTGCATGCAAAAAAAAAACATTCGAACTTCAGCATCGTATTTGTCAGATATGTTCAAAAGATTTTAGCGATACTTTTTCCCCAATTTTAGAAATGCTTTTTTTTTTAATTCACAATCTATGAGCATACTCTGGAGATTTGGATATATTTATAATTTAGAAATCTATCTTGTTTTGGGTCTATTTTATTGATTTGCTCCAAACTTTTTCATGAATCATTACTCAAAAGTCGAAGAAAAAAATTGAGATTTTGGCAGCATTTAGTTCCTGATTTATTACCCTTCTTTTAATGTATCCTTTATAAGTCTACTTCAATAGGAAGTGTATTAAAATGTCGTCTAATGAAAAGGAGAAACAGTTTAAACTGCCATTTGATATGCTCATTTTATCTCAGATATTTTCATCAATTATATACAGATATATATAATATTTTATAGATCTGTAATCCATTTAAAATATTATCTTTTTTTTTTCTCTAATCAAATGTTCTTTGCAACCTCTGTTGAAGTGCTAGCTTATTGATATCCAAGTTCATTGTTTTCGTGTATGTAAGAATAGAATATTTATATCACATTCAAACTGATTTTCATTGATTTTGAGTTTTTATTGCACATTGTTTTTATATGAAAACACTTTTTAAAAATATTCTATTAAAATAGAATGTTTTCTTAAAAATTTATATAATGTCTAGGAAACCAAATCATGCCGCGTGAGCAATTTTCTTACATAAGTTATCAAATGATGAAAATGCATAGCACAACTGGTGACGCAAACTTAACAAGACTGAAGCTAAAATTAGCTTTTTATTCACAAAAATAGCCTCCCTTTGACACATATAAAAGTTGAGCGTCTAATCTACAAGGACATTCTGATCCCGAACTTTTAAAAAGTGTTAACTGGAAATACTTAAATCCCATTAAAAATTCAACAAATGTTGCCCGGACGCATTTTTTTTTTTTTTTTTTTGTCTTTGAAGTTATTTTTGTCCAATACTGTATATATATAAATATGGAACTGTAATGCAATCAAAATTATGATGACAAAATTATGATATGACAAATATTATGATAAATTGGTTCTTATGCTCAGGTGTAAGGCTTTGTTTTCAGAAGTCAGAACTGTTATTGTAGATCCTCATCTAATTAAATACTAATTAAAGCGGAGTAAAGTAGCAATAAAATAAAGGATTATTCATTATTTAATCCATTACAGGCGCAGATGTTATTTAAAACAATGACAATAATACTTTTTTTTTTTAATAAGAATACTTAGATTTAAATTTAGAGCTTGTTCTTCACCTTCCTGACACTGTCAATTCACGTAGGTGAGATTTTTAAATGAGACGTACCAAAAAATTACGCATAACATTTTTTTTTTCAACTTATGTAGTTAAAATATATTCTTTAACATACTGTTGAGCTTAATATTACTGTATAAGAAGAAACTGTTTATTTTTTTGTATTTAATCTTAATAAATTTCTTTTCTTGTGCATTATTAATTAGCATTGTTTCCTAGTTATATTTCTAACAGAATAATAGAATTTATTCTTTGCCTTGATATACTAACTAATTGAAAGTTCATCTCCGTGGCATAGTGCTCACCTCTATGAATGATGTTACTAACAAAACGGCATTTCTGAAGAAAACAAATAAAATGCAGTTGGACCATTGTTGATTTTAACTTGAAAAGAGGCAAGTCTCTAAATATAATAACAATTGTTTTACCAAAAATAATTATAGGAAATTTTCTCTTTAAAAATGTTCACCTTTGGTAAAAAGAATCCAAGAGTAATATTTTTCAATATTTTTTTCTCGCATGATTATTCATAATTAATTTAAAAATTAATATATTAAATGTAAACACTTAACTTCTTTTATCCACAGCGATTCAATAAGTAGGCTTTTCTATAAATTTATTTTTTTAAATGTTATTTAGTAACTATGCTTTGGATAGTTACATTGGACATTTGGACTTTGAATATTTTGAAAATAAAGTAGTTTTCAATGGACTGGACAAATTTAAAATTTTTTATATTTAACAGTTTGATATTTTTTAATAGATCAAATACATTTTATTTTATCAAATATATTTAATCTTTAAGATTTTAATAGATCTATTTTTCGAATAAATCAAAATCGTGTGCTGAGCATGAACATTTGAATTATCGATAATGAATGTTATACATGGCCTGATATTGCGAGTTAAATATTGAAACCAACGATTTATGTATTAATAATGTAGTTTTTAGCATATTGTCCTACAATATTTACAGTACATTTTTACAAAATCTAGTTTAAAAAAACAGATTAACTTGCTAAATTAATAATATCGAACAACTTAAAAATATTACGAATAATTCACTAAATTAATAATATCGAATAATTTACAAATATTATGAATAATTCGCTAAATTAACAAGATCGAATAATTTACAAATATTACGAATAGTTCGCTAAATTAAAAAGATCGAATAATTTAAATATTACGAATAATTCGCTATATTAACAAGATCGAATAATTTACAAATATTACGAATAGTTCGCTATATTAACAAGATCGAATAATTTACAAATATTACGAATAATTCGCTAAAGTAACTTGAATCTCAATAATTTGATTTAAAAATGTAAAAATAGATTGTAAAAATAGATTTTAAAATAAACTGAAGAAACGATACACGTATTATAATTTATGACAGTTCAAAATTTTTTGAATATCATTTAAGTCTTTGTCTACAGTAGAGATTAAAGATACAGTTTAATGACAACAATAATACGCAGATCACGTAAGAAATCCAGAAAATATGCCCATTAAAAATTTTTAAACTGAATTGAATGCTTTTCACGTAATAGGAGAGATAGCATTGTGAGAAAGTCATATAGTTGTTAATTTATATTTTTTTTTTTTCTTATCTACTGAAATCTGATTTTACCTATAATATATATGAAAATAAATAGTTAAATTTATTATATACAAAAATGTCCGCTTCAGAATAATCATTATAAATTTTACGAAAATCTTTTTGTTTCATTATAAAACATTCTCAACCAGTTATACATGAAAATCTTATTAAAGATATAATAAAAAGAAAATATCAATTTTGCATATCTTTTCTAACAAGTTCCCTAATGAATGAAAATGTCCACATTATTGAAAAAAAGCAATTAGAAAATGTATAAAATTTATGTAACCGTATAGGAGCAAACATTCAACTATTGAACAGCTAAGCTGATAATTAATCCAAATTGTAAAATAATCCGACACGGAAAAGAATATGTCATCTGAAGTTATGAATATTTAAAGTGCATTGTCTTGAGGTTAACGATACTTTAAAAAGTATCATTAGCCTCGACATTGTATAAATTTTCATAAAATAAAAAAAAGGTTGCATACATTTTAACTTAACGCCAAAAAAAAAATGCTCCAGATGAATTAACTTAGACTCAATAGAAATTCCAAAATAACACTTCAGGAAAAATCCTGACAAACAAATTTAAACTAATGGAGTATTAAAAATTTAAGCAATCAAATATTGTTTTTGCTATCTATAGTTTTACTGAAAATAAAATCAATTCCGTTGAACTGTAGTAATTATACAAGAATAAAAATACAAAGCAGCTAAAAGGACACATATTGATAAATAAAACCCAATGAAATTAGGAAGCCTCAGCCAAACCTGGACACAGCAATGGGCAATTTAAAATCATAAAATAAGCTTTTTACAGAAACAATATACATTAGTAGAGAAGATACCTATTTTATTCCATTCTTTCTATTAGCTCACACTCTCCCTATATATATATCTTGTTCAAATTTTCAATCGTTAATAAAATACTTTTTATTCATCCACTCAAGTTCAAATACATTTTTTTGAACTTGAAGTGGATGACACTTGATGTTAATATAGTTTTTTCTATTAATTCAGTAATTAAATTTAATTAATTAATTTTAGTTTTTTTTTTAGATTTAAGATGCATATATCTACCAATAGATGGCGCCAGATAAACTTAAAAAAGTGAATGAAAATTATTTATAAAGGACTTTCTGCAAGATAGTGAAAAAAATATAGGAATTGAGTTAAAAAAAAAAATTTTTATATTACTTGGTCAAGTATAAAATAAACGCTATTATGGTCAGTTTTTAACTTAAAGTTATCAGTGCAACATTTCGAAGATTGTTACTGAACGTCTTCCGATTAGTATGAATATTAAACCAAACTTTACTTTTTTTTTTTATTACTGAACCAGTTTTGTATGCCTTCATAATTTTCCCACAAGATCAATCATCCTAAATTTATCCAGAGAAATGTGTTTTAAATCAAGATTCAATTTAGGTTTTCTTTTTTTTTTTTTGTCAACAATATACTTATTAAAATCCATTGTTGTACATAGAAGTATCAATCAGAAGACGATGTTTGTACTTCTATTTTTGATGAAGTTTATAGAAAATAAATATTGATACTTCTTATTTCTTTCATTTAACATTAAGAACGATTAACATTAAGAGCATTTCTAACATTTAACATTTATTATTTATTTTCTTTCATTTTCTTAAAAAATAAAAAATTGAGAAATAATTAATTATTAAAAAATTACTAATTAAAAAATTAAGAAATTACAATTCATCTTTTATATTTTTGAAATATTATAAATTGTCTCGATATTCAAATTATCCGAGTACAATATTTGAAGGATTCCAGACAGAGTATTTGATATCTGGATATTACCAGACATTTAATTCGCAGATATTATTCAATTATTATTGGATAACTATTACTATGGATAAAATTCGACTAAACAAGGAAATTACTGTACCTGTAATATTCTAAATTTTCTATCAATTTAGACTCAGCGTCACTAAATTGTTCAGTTGTAAAATTCCAAAAAAAGTGCCATAAATAGCAGAATTTTACTATATTTGGCAAAGAGAAATAAAATATTTAGTTTTTAAATATTAATGGCTTTTTTTAATGCTCATGTATTGCAATTCTAAAAGGGGGAGATAGATCCTGCTTTTTTTGGGGGTGATATTCCTGAGATTTTTGTTACTTTAGCCGTTAAGTTTTAATTGCTTGACAAAAAATTTTTTGTTAAAGAAAAACTGCGATTATGAAATGTTAAAAAATTATTAAATAAAAAAAAAAAAAACTGAAGTAATGCACGAAAAGTATAGTTTTGTAGTTATGCTTGAAAGCGGTAGAATTCAATACTTGTTTTTTGTTCTCCAAAAATGAACCCTCAAATACCTTTTGATTTGCGGTCAATTGTTTTGTCATCTGGTATTACAGGAATGTCATAACAAATGTCATAAATCAAAATAATGTGCCTTGAGCTAGAAACTATTGAAAACTCTTGATTCTCGGTAATAACTGTACTACAGAAATGTCAGTATTGCACAATATTGACTATAAATGTCAGAGATAGCTAGATCTGTTTAATAAGAAAGATATTTAAACATTTTGTTCAGCTTTATTTACATAGTCTTTACGTGTACAAGATATATCCTCAAGAAAGATCATGTGTTCTGAATGATATAAAACGTGTCTTTTATCTTTGCCTGAAACTGTTAAAAAGACGTGTTCAATGTGCATGACTAGGTACAATGAAATAAAACATATTTTCAAAAGGCTGAATCCTATATCATGAAATGCCATAAAATACTAGTCCTTTAGAATTTTCCCTCCTATTTCGACGATATTATATCCTACTTCGGTGATAGCAGACTTTGATTTGGAGAGTCTTAAACATTTCATGGTTAATAAATATTGAACAGTGTGAAATATAATCATGCTTATATTCTTATGTATTGAACATTAATTTTTATTGGTGAGTTCCACTTTTTACTTTGATAGTCTTCAATCCAGATTCTTAAAAGAGTTTTTTCCCCAAGAGGAAATTTTGCATTCAACTTCAAATTATAAGATCTTTCTTCAATTTAGAAAATTTTGCGATTGCCGAAAGAGGAAAATATTTTTGTAATTTTACTAAATTAATCTCGTATATAAAAACATATTCATTGCAAACACCACCTTTCCAGAATGTTTCAAAAATCATATTCAATTGAAATTCAATACTGAAATTTATATCAAAATTAGGCAACTTTTTGATAAATAGGTCAAATGTGATAAAATGTCTTATTCAAGGTTTAAATGAAAACTGAGGTTATGCACGACAACGTAGAGTTTTGTGGTTGCGTGTTGAACGTGGTAGACTTCGACATTTTTTTTTTCTTCAAATACTTTTTGATTTGAGGTCAATTGTCTTGCCAATCGGCTAAAATATAATAGTAAAATTGTAAATTAAATGCTTAATGTTTAAAATTATTAAAAAATTGCCAATTTCCTTACCCTCATTCAATTTTCATTTAAGCATTTTATCGCCAATAATAAGTTTTAACAATAATATTTGTGATATGCCACCACATTGAATCAATCGACAACTAGTATTGCATCTTCTATTAAATTTGTAAATAAATATATTTTACTGGTAAATTGAGTAAAAGTAATTTTGAAAATTCTTTTGTTTAATGGTAATATCTAATTTATTAGTTCGACATAAATGAAGATTTCATGGTTGAGTTACTTATTAAAATTGATTAAAAGTGAAGTATAGCAAAATTATAAATTAAATGTTTAATATTTCTTAAAATTATAAAAAAAATTGCACTTTTCTTACTCATTCAATTTTCATTTAATCATAGTTACATAAAAAGTATAGTCGCAATAATATTTGTGAAATACCACCATTACGCTAAATCAATCGACAATTAGCATTGCTCTTCTATTAAATTTATAAACTAAATATAATTTATTGGGTAAATTGAGTCTAAAACTAACTTTGAAAATTCTTTTTAATGAGAATATCTAATTTATTAGCTCGACATAAAAGAAAAGTTTCATGATTGAGTTACATATTAAAATTGACTAAAAGATAATAGTAAAATTATAAATTAAATGGTTAATACTTTTAAAATTATAAAAAAAATTGCTAATTTTCCTTACTCCTCAATTTTCATGTAAGTATAACTATAGAAAAAGTTTAGTGGCAATCATATTTGTGAAATGCCACCACATTTACTATTTTTAAGGTAACATTTCTAAAACTCGTGAAACACTCAGGGAGTATGCTCTATCTCAAAAATAAACATTAAACAATGGTTTTCTAGTGAAAACTTGGCAAATTGAGATACCATCTAAGAAATTATATTTAGAACAAAGCAAAGTCTCCTTAATAAGATAAATTTTCGAGTATATTTTTGTAATAAAACTGATAACTTTTGCCATATCAATGTCAATAAAACAATGGAAAGGGAATTATATAAAACAAACTGCCTCATGTCCTTAGAAAATTGCAAATTCCAATTCTGTTATATAACAATCTTGTTTGAAAAAGTTGTGGAGACGTATTATTTAAGATAATGATTTCATATTTATAAATAAATATTTAAGCAGGTTAAAAGGATGTAAACAAAAACAGAAATTAAGGCAAGAACATTAACAACAAATTTTCAAACTATTATCTTTTTCAGATAGATTTCTTTATCATTCGAATATCAATATTAAGATAATATTTCCACAGTTGTTTCATCACTAAATGTAAACTTATTTTTATCATAGAAAGTTTATTAACCCAGCCCTTATTTAAATTCATTTTATCAATTATCCATATCATTTAGGTTAAATATCACTGATTTATTTTGACAGTAAACACATTTTGATTGATTCATATGTGATTTATCTGCTAAAAATGTATAAGAAAAGATAGATATCTCGCCATGTTGGCATGCATTTAAACATCAATAGTTAGTGCGTTTAAATTCTTATTATGAATATTTTTCCACGAAAATGTCTTTTAAAAGGATATACTAATACACGTAGCTACTTTATATTTCTACAAAAAAAAATTTCAAACAAGATTTTTACTTTAATTATCCTTTTTTCCCTACATCAAAATGTAGCTTAAGAACTCTAGCAGCCCAATAAAATTTAGAATTATTAATAATTAGAATAATATATAATAGGTAATTTAGAATTGGTAGAATTGGTATTGGTAATTTAGAACTTGTCAGAATAAAATCAAGTGCAGTGCACGTTGTCAAATGTAAAAAGTCCATGGCTTCACCTGAGGAGCACAGAGGGCAGACATCATTAGTAGCTACAACAATGCGATGCAAGTGTTTATTAAGAAAACTCTATCCTATCGAGAGTCGGAAATTAGCAAAAACTGCACGGGGCAAGTCCATTGGGACGGGCAGTGAAACAAGCATATTCCACGTTTTATCAATTGAAAGGAGTCTGTGTTTTAAGGGTCTGTCTATTTACTTCTTTACCTCAGAACTAAATTGATAAAGGGGATAAAGGAAATTGTGGCTGGGGTAATACTTTAAGTATCATGATCTCGAACAACTGAAACGTTATTTCTTGGTAAAAAACTTTCACAACAACAAGTAAAGAATGGCTATCAAAGAATGCCAAATAACAGCAACCAATTTGCATAAAGAAGAAGAAATTCTGAATAGTACAAAACTTGGGTTCTGTTTTACTAGATTCCGCAGTACGATGAAATACGACAATCCTTATAGCCGAGTACTTGTAAAAGCTTTTTAACACTCTTATACGAGTTCATCCTGGCTAATTCTCGAAGTCCTAAAAACGAATAAAGAACCAAATATTTTTAAGATATTATTTGCATTTCTACATTGCACATTTATATTTCATCTAGATTTTTATTATATATTTTTCAGTGCCATTTTTAATTATGGTACGTCGAGTATTCAATGGGCCTTGAAACTTTGAAGAGGGGCTCACTCCAAATTAAATGCAAATATGTTTAATTCTATTTAAAAATTCATTTACTAAATGTATCAAAAAAGTAAAGCTATTTTTGATTTAATTACCTAATCCTATTGTTTAGATAATACTGAAAATTTTCTTTAATTATACAATTCTAATGTTATCGATTAAATGCTTTGTTATAGTTAAATAATAAAATGAATGTTTACTTCAAAGCATTTAATTGAAAGCGGAAGAAGACCTGAAAAAAAGTATCCAACACTGGTTTGGATTTGGTGTTCTTTTAAACTGAAAAGGTTGATGCTATCGTAAAATTTAACGACACTAGAAAATATATAATTTGAGTTTTATTTTCTCGAAACTTCATTTACTCTCCCTTCTCAGACCTTCATTTACCTTCTCAGATTTCATCACCTACGAGAATTTTTATAAAAAACTTTTATTAAATTTGATCGTTTCTTTTCCCCTGAATACATTTTTTTTTTTTTTTTTTCTTCATTCTCATTCCTTACACGCTTTTCTTTTTCACATTCTCTATGCACGTTTGTTTCGCAACTATAAACTAATTTCGATGTCGAATATAGCTTGCTAGCATGCGAGTAGAGTTGAACTGGTTGTAAATTACTTATTTCTTTGTCAGAGTGCTTACTCAAAATCGTATAAATGAGGTCAAAATGAGTCGCAAAAAGTTCGAATTTTGAAGTATAAAAAAGTGGAAGAAAAGATTTTTCATCATAGGCAATTTATAAGTCGAGTAAAATTGTATATCAGTTTTACCACTTTTTTATGGACAACGGATTTTAGAACGAATTTAATCTAAATAAATTCTGAATTAAATAAAGTTACATCAAATTTGATAGTTATGCATCTTGTGCACAACAATTACAATAATAATATATAGCAAAAATAATTTTTAACTGAATTGAAATTTTTATTTTTGCTTATTCGTAAAAATTCTCAGAGTAATTGCAATGTTTTCTTATCAGACTTGGCTGACAGACAACATTTAGACCAAGTCCATGAACCCGTGTGTCTTAAAACCGACGAATAAAGGGTAAAACGCAGCTACTTTCTGTCCTTAATCTTGCGGCACAAAGATATGGGGTACCCAAAGGAAGAAGTCTGACTTTACCCCACCCGGTTATATCCCCAGGCACTTGGTACTCATTTTAGTCGCCTTTATTGCCAAAATCAGTTCGTTTTGGAAACTGTTAGAAAGGACAATGCATATGTAAGCAAGGTTTTCCCTTATGCTTTTCAGAGCTTCTGTGAATGAGACTCTATATAAAATCAAAAATATTCTAAACACGATATTTATTTTATTTATTTTTTTAAACTGATTTCATAAATATAATGAAGTTTTTTTTTTTAATACCAATCTATATTCGCTACTTTTATTTTCTAATATATTTTCATTTCAACAATTACAATTCCTTGATCTACCCCCAAAAATTGAATACTTCTGCACAAAAAGAAATCAAAGATTATTATGTTTTTAATTTTTCTCCAAAGGAGACCCGATAATGCTAGAAGATTGGGCACCCCGGTAGTAGAATTTTTAAAAAGTAAAGAAGGATAATTTTTATTCACCATTATGCTGAAAAGGAGAAGATAAAAATGCTTTTCACTTATTTTTCGTGGCACTCGTTTACAACTTTTTTTTTTTTTTTTTTTTTTTTTTTTACATCAAATAAGATACCAACAAAGAATCCAATCTTAGTAAGTACTTTAGAAGTAATAATTCACAAATAAAAGGTTATGTAATATACAGCTATCCTCTTATGTAATATACAGCTTTCACTTAAATTAATATATTTAAGTGAAAGCTGTATATTACATAAGAGGCATTGAATATTATCTTTGGATTTAATCACCAATTACTGGCAATACAACATCTGGTGATACTTGACTTCGTATTTAGATAAAACAAATCCTTTCCATTGAGTAAACTTAGTAAATAACTCCCTATAAGCATGAGAATCTGTTAAAAGAAATTGGACAGTATATCTCAATGACTCTTTAACTGCGTATACTATCGAAATGAGGGTAAACTGTGCAGTAGACAGTAAACAAATAAGATGAACTGAAAATTATCTTTTGAAATATGAGTAGTAGATTTGAATAAGTTTATATAAAAAGATACATTTTCAATATTTCTTAGAGGAAAATTAGTTATGGGGAAAACATTTTAATTGAAATACCTCTTAAAAAAATCAAAAGAAAGATATCCATTTTTACTTTTACTTTAAGTTACATATATTGCTTCTTTAATAAAATTTATGAATAAAGCTCCATTAATCAATATTTAACACATAAAATTCATGAAACTATTCATTCGGAATTAAACTACTTTTAATTTTATGAGCAACACATGAAAAAATTAACAGTAGTCGAAGTGAAAAGGAATTAATATTTCTATGAGATAATATATGACTATATAGTTTTCAGATAATATATGTCTAACAAAACAATTGTCATTATACATCTAGTACTTAGAATTCAGTACTTAGAATCTACTACTCAATTTTTAATAATATTACGTATTGTAATGAATTATGAATTCAACTTAAATTAATATTTTAAAGAATGAACAAAAGATTATTTCTCACCAAAAAGAAATATAATTTTTTTTTTAATTTTATTGAGTAGTAAACGATTTTTTGCAAAAATATATTTAAAACTGCTCTTCTCACCCACGAAACGGAATTGTTTTATAAAAAATAATCGTTAATTCATCTGGAATTGAATTTGTTTCTTTAAAGAAACTGAAAGCTTACATAACTAAGTATAAAGTTTATTATAAAATAATTTTTGTTTTATATATTTTTCTAATTTTACTTACCAATTTGCCATAAACGGGTGACATGATTATGATTACTAACTCAAATACACTGAATACAAAACCATATTGTGTTGGCGTCGCCCCTTTCAACTCAGCCTAAAAAGAAAAGAAGATAAATTTTAACGAAGATAACTTACTTAAAAGTCAAGATAGTTAAAAAAAACATGAAAGATTCATAAAGTATTAAAATATGATAAAATCTTCAGTTTTGTTCATTTTTATATCGTTACTGATGGGCTTAAATGGCCGAGAGGCTAGCGCTCTGGCGCTTGGTACCACAGGTTTCGGGTTCAAGTCCCGGTGGTGCCATGGATGTTTGTAGTGGTTCGGAAATCACTTTAAACCGTAGATCCCGGTATTAATAGGGTCGTAGAGCGTTGCGGGGGCATTGTTTCTCCACGTCCGTGGCTTTTCTTCAAGTTACACGCGCTCCCTGGGTAATGCAAAGTGAGAACTTCTGTGCAGCGCTTGCCTCAAGACATCTAAGACCAAGCTGTCTAAGTGTTTGTCAGCTGCATTAGAATATATATATATATATTTTTAATGGCGCTTCAGACTCTGATTTGTCTCTGATATACTTTTAAATTGGGCGGGCTTAAGCCCAAAGAATATTGACACCCCCTCCCCCACCCCGAAGACCATAAGTGAAATGCATGCACGTCTTCAAACTTATAGTTGCTTTCCACTTAGACCCAATTTTTTTTTTTTTTTTTTTTTTTTTTTTTGTTAATATTTAGTGTTTTAATGATTCAGTGTTTTCCTTATCAATGCCAATTTTATTATCGCACCCGAATTTGTTAAATGAAGGCGTTTTTCCTGGTTTAGTTTTATTAATTATTCATTGAAATAATGAAGTTGACATTAACAATGTAATCGATTGACTATAAAAAAGATTAAATTTTAATTTATAATATGTTTACGTAATATTTTTAAATAAAATTTTAATTTTTTTTGTACAATATTTCTTTTAAAGTTACCTTTTTTTTTTTTTTTTTTGTATTTCAACCAAATTAGTGCAATGCAAAAATTAATAAAATAAACAATAAATGGAATTTCAACTTAAAATTCCTTTTCTACATGTTTTTCTTGGCCAAGCATGTAGAAAAGGAATGTGTTTTCAAACCAAATTCACCTTTCACAAAATTATTCATATGTTCGTTTATAAAGTCGTATTTACATATGTACACCTAAATGTATATTTTTTTCTGTATTTCTCAGTTCAACATGTTAAATTTTGTTAAATTTGTGGTTAATAATAACTTGTGGTTAAAAATAAATTTAGAAAGGACAACAAATGATCCGTCTTTTTGACTTTAAAATGTAAAAAAGTGCAAGCTATAACCAGTTTTCAAAGTTAGGTTTGGTTGGTCGCTCTACGGTTATTTCTGCACACTTTAGGCTAATTAGACCGGGACCTGCATTTTAACGTAGATTCCGAAACACTAACAAACATTCATGTCACGACCAGGATTCGAACTTGAAATCTGTGGTACCAAAGTCCAGTGTGCTGGCCAATTGACCATCAGGCCGCCCAATTTTCAAAAAAATTCTTCCCTGATAACCCCTTATCTATTTCTTTTAAGCACAATGGTTTTTATATTTTCATTTTTTTTCCTCCAGCCATAAAAGCCATTTCAGTTTTTATTATTTTCACTTCATTTGAAATTAATAACCAAGTCTATTTTTTTGTTTCTACCGAAACATTTTGTGACCAATCGTTTTAAAGGCTTATAACAACAGATTGACAAAAGATCTGATCTTCTGTTTGTCAGAATAAAACATAAAAGGCGATGCTTAGAAATCGAAAATTCGTTCAGTTTTTATTAATATGTAATCACGTTATCTTCATGATCTGGATCATTTTTTAACCATCAAGTTTGACAAGGAACTATTCCAGTTAAATTCTTTATGATAACTGAAACAATTATATAACCAATCATCGAGTTCGGCATGTAAAACAAAAAATTGTTTTGTTAATTTCTTTTATCGTGTATCAGATAAAAGTTGAGTATTGTTTTGATTCTAGATAGCTGTTATCATTAACGAGTGCCAGTGTTCTAAATCCATGTCGTTAACTAATCTTTTGTTTTTATAAAATAAGTAGTTGGGGAAACTTAAATAGTAGCTAAATCAACCGAATTCAAATTAAGTATTATAACTACAATATTATTAAGTATTATATCCTTATCTACTATTTTATTTAATCTCTACAATATTTGACGCCATATCTTTTGTTTTTAAAATTACACTAAACAAAGCAGGTACAGCTTTTGCAAAATAATGCATCAAAACACGAAATCTTATTAGGTCAACACATATTTGTGAACAAACATTTTTAGACAAAGTTAATTGATAAACAAAAACTATTTGACTAATCACATTGTATTCTAGATTATTACCATAAATGTTTCTTAGTGGTTCCGGAATCCACGTTAAACTAAGTCCCGGTCTAATTAGCCTAAAGTGCACACAAAATGACCATAGAGCGACAAACCAATCTAGAAATCGAACCAAATACAAAAACAATACATATTTTTAAGTAATAGTATGCAAATTATTTGTCTTTATATTATATATATATATATATATATATATATATATATATATAAATATATATATTTTTATAAAGAAAGGAAACTCATAAGATAATTTTCATTTTTGAGTGCTTCGTGGCCTTTACGAGTCTGTTCATGTCAGTTTACATGGCATTTACAATCACGAAGAATACAACATGTTGTAGACACAGAACTCGAATCTGACGCAAGAAAAATTAATGTAAACAAGATACAAAAGTTTACAAAATATATATTTATAATAAATTTCTTGTGAAATCTAATTAGCATATTACCATTAGCAATTATGACGTTGCAATATCCGAAAAAATATAACAAAACTGCACGGCGGCACTAAAATAGAACGCTCATTTAAAATGCATTAAAATGGGAGTTTTCCCATCTTGTTAGTTTTTAAACTATTCAAATACAAGATTTGGTTAGGTTTGTCGCTCTATGATCATTTTTTACACACTTTAAAGCTAACTATACCGGGACATACAGTTTAATGTGATTTCCGAACCACTGACAAACATCCATGCCGCCGCCAGGATTAGAACCTGAAGCCTGTGGTACCAAAGGGCAGAGCGCTAGCCATTGGCCATGCCGCATTCAAATACAAGAAGCTCATTTTCAAAGTAACATACAAGTAATTTTTTTTTTTTTCTCCCAGTTTTTGGATAGCATTTGTCCTAACACTATCAAAACTATTTCTCAAATGATTGTTTACAGCTTGTTAATTGCATTCATCATAACATTTCTCTATTCAAAATTTCCTGTATTTTTATTGATTAATTTCTGAAAAAGAATAAAACAAAAATTTTTTGTTTCAACATAGAAATCCTCTCATGACATACCTTGTTTAATTTCTCCTTAGTCCATAAATTACTTCGAGGTCATCTCGCATTCAGGTTTAGTTTCTTTTTTTCTTTAAATTAAATCATAAAATGTTTCATGGCCATTTCGGCAATACGGTGTCGGTGAAGATGATTGCGACTGGCTTATTGAGAATAAAAGTTATTGCACGTCATTTAATAATTCAAATATAACTGTGTATTATGTCAGGGCAATGGAAATTTTGCTACTTTTTCATTTTTCAGATTTTAAGCAGTAAAGAATTCTTAAGTCTAAAAAAACCCTTAACATAATGTTATTGTTAAAATTTATCAATTTTCAAACCCAATAATAGGCATATCGTTAAGCAATTTTCACCTTTTGGACATACAATGACTTCACCGGTTTGGCAGCTATTGATAAGATTCTTTTCATTGCAAATTTTATACAAGTAGTTCTATTTCTAATAGCTATATAAAGCAGTTATATTTATAAAGAAAACTTTTTAGTGAAACTTAAAGATTTATAAATACTGTCTACACTCACTGTATTATTGACTATTATTTTCGTCTAGGTCAGCGGACATCTTATTTTTAAAATTTTATCTGTATTTAAAAAGTGCCTGAACTTTTAATCTTTAAGTAAAATTTTTAAGCAAAACAAATATACAATCGAGCATTTGTTTGTAAATTTGTATATCATTCATGTATTTAGAACAAAAAAATATAAATAGCTATTTATCTAATTCTTCTTCGGCGCCACTACCCCGTGAACTGCAATGTCGTCTGTTCCCTGGAAAATTTCAAGACAGGAGATGTTTTCTTTTTTACAGGATAGGGTTGTTAGCCCTATACCCAAATCCCTACAATCATATTAGACCGGGACCTGAGTAGTTAAATGTGGATTCGAACCATTACAAACATCTACGAAACCGCCGGGACTCGAACCCGAAACCTGTGGCACCAAGCGCAACAGCGCTAGTCACTCGGCCATCAGGCCCCTATTTATCTAATAGTAAATAATTTACAAATAATAATATAGTTGGATATCTTTTTTACTTTTATAATAGCTTGCAATCTTCGTGGCTTGGATTCAATCCGTTTTTAAGTAATTGAATTCGAAATATAATTCAATTCTTCGGAATTGAGCAATTTTACATCACCTTTGCTAGAAATAGATCTTAATATTACTTTATCTTAAACATCCTATGAATTCTCAATGGAGTTGATTTTTCAACGACTGTGAAAGAAATTAAAAAAACTTTAGTGTGCAACGCTGTATGTATAGGATCATTATCGTGTAAGAAAATCACGATGCAATGTAAAAAGTATCTTAATATTTGGCTACCATTTTTGCAGCACAAAATTGTAAACTATTCTTTAATATATCAATCTACATGTTATGATTCATCAACCCATAAATAATGACCAAATCTCTGACATCAGTAGCACTCATACAACCTCATAAAAGTGCAGAACCCTCCTTCATACCACACTGTTGGAAGAAAATTCTTTGGATGCATTAATGAATTTTTCTCCATACTTTTCTCTTCCCATCAGATTCAATGATATTGAATTAACTCTCATCCAGGAAGACAAATTCTTTTCCAAAATTCAGAAAACCAAGATGTAGATTTTTTATTATTTTTTCAAAAACCAAGGGCAGTTTTCAATTCATGAAACATTTTTTTCTTAGCAACAAGAAAAAGTTTTTACATGAAAATGGATTTTTGTTTGGCATTTATGTTTTAATACAGATTTTGTTTAACAGGAAAATGGATTTTACATAATATTTTCAATGCTTTATAGTGTATGTTTTACTTGAAGTATTTCTACTTCATGGTAACAACGAAATAATTGTTCTTAGAAAGATTGCAGAAAAATTCTATCACGTAAAGTGGTTGTGGATATTTTATAATAATGATTGTAGTTAACTCCTTTTTATTTATCATACTATTCATGGTTCTAATTACGGAAAATGCTATAGATGCGGAAAAAACAAGTTAACAGAAATCATAACATTTTTTTTTAAGCCATAGAACTCGGAAAATAATCATTCTGATATATTTAATATCACTCATGTAACATTTAAATCATGGAACTGTAGCACCATATTATCAAAGTAAAATCAATATAAAACTGATAACTGATGCAATTTCAGATGATAGCAGTGAAAATAAAAATAGTTTGATCCTCACAGAGATAATTTTAAGAGTTGTGACATAATATAACTATTATTATTGCACTGCTTCTAAACACAAAGAGTGTAGAAGTTGCGAGAAAAATTTTAGTGAATAATAGATAAAGCATGATACGGATTACCGAAGTAATAACATAATACTGCAAGGGAAGGAATTGTAGCTGTCATAGGAATTGCAATAATAATATCACTGGAGATGCATAAAATCAGTATATTATATTTGTATTCTTGAAAATCCTTTAGACTCATACCACAAGAAAAGGGGCCACGAACATGGTGATATGGGCCAAAGGTATCATGGTCATCCTACCATGCATGAACATAAATTTATCGGAAAAATTGAACTTTTCCTCTATCATCATCATCAATGGCGCAACAACCTCATGGTGGGCCAAGGACGTCTGGCTACTGACAAATTTCTGGACAGAAGATGTTTTTGTTTCCACGGGGTAGGATTCTTAACTTTACGTCCAACGCTCTACAGACATATTAGACCGGGACCTACGGTTTAAAGTGGGTTCCGAACACTACAAACATCCATCGCACAGCCGGGACTCGAACTTGAAACTTCTGGCACCGAACGCCAGAGCGCTAGTCACTTGTCCATGAGGCCCCTTATATTGTTCTAACCATTAGTAAAACAAAAAAATAAGGCATTCTATCTTTTCTACTTTTCCAACATCAATTGAATATTAGATATTTGTAAGATGAATGGTAATAGTTTTGTTATCTTTATTTTTTTTTTTTTTTTTTTTTTTTTTGTTTTACCATGTGAAAATAGATCTGCAGTTTATAAATAAGCACCGCAGAAAGACTTCCAAATAACTTTATGTTAGTAGATTTTTGATTAAACAAAAACTGAGAATATTTGAAAGGATGTAGCTAGAAACTTACTTCTCTTGGGAAAAATGGCGCTTGAAGAGAGAATGCCGATGCCATCCAAAAATTGGCATACGTAAGGGAAATGACAACGTAATAATTGTGCCAATCTCGAGGAGGTGGCAGTGGTGGAGGCAGTTCCTGTCGAACCTCGCTGTCTTCCGGTTCTTGTGGTGTCGTCCCTTCATCTTCAAGCCTTTGCTCAGGCTTTTCACTTTCCACCGCTTGCGTCATTCGGGCAGTTGAATGTCAACAGGACTCTCTGAAAAATAAATACATTTTATACATATATAACTTGATTTTTTACAAACTTAATGTTAACATCTTTCAAACAATACCACAGAAAAGAAATTTTTCATTTTCTCAATTGCTGTCTTTTTACATCTACAGTAAATTACTAACTTACAGTACATCTACAGTAATAAGCAACGCTTACTACACCATCAAAATCAATGGAAACCCAATTTTTATAATAATTAAATAAATTAATATGATTTAATAATAATAATCAATAAATTTGAAACAATATAATTTTATTTTATATCTAATTTAATTCGATTATTATTCAAATCCAGATTTCGAATGCAGAATATTTGGGAACCTAAATCATTCAAAACGACAAATGAACAGATTTAGCTCTTCATAATCTTAAACTGCTCTAATATAGAAGAAAATATCCTGCTAAAACCATTGACATTACAAAGCACTTTGATGTTAAGATATATTTAAGGTATTCTAAAGTCAGGCTTCTCATAATGTGTTATAATACACCTGAAATGTTATGCTTATATTTATGCCATTACCTTCCATAATGCAATTTTAAACATCCTGCTTTTAAGAAGGCATGTTTATAAACATGTTTTCCCGGCCGATGCAGAATTTTTGGGTGCGCAGAAGATCTACCTCCCCGTGGTGCACCTGGTAACACTTTTAAGTGGCTAAAAGATCTGCAGCTTGTCATTATTGTAAGATTAATGAACTCTGAGCATGTTTTGTTGTATTTGTTGTATTATTTTGTTGTTGTTGTATGTTTTTTTTTTCTCGTTGTTCTTTTATTGTAAAATATATATGAAACAAAAAACAAAAATTGTTTATAAACAACCTAAGCAAATTTTAAGGTTAATTCAATTTTGAAAATTTTTCAAACTAGATTCTTTGAAATGCAAAAATATACATTTCTTAAGTTTAATTGCTTCATGAATAATAACCCAAAAGAATAAATTCGATGTCGAATAAATAGGAAGCTTTTCAGTCTAACCGCTACTTAAACTAGAACTCGTGCTACTAGTCAAAATGCGTTTGAGTTTTAAATGACAAAATTACCTAAAACTTCTTTTTTTCCCCTCAAATACACATCTATCAAATTTGATTTAGATACGCACACGTTGAAAATTTTAAAAAGATTCATTAAAAATTCTAGTTTATTACGTAAATACTATCCGAGTATTAAATTATTTTTAATTACATTTTGAATTATTAGCGAAAGCGTGAAATATGTGACGTTTATAGCCGACCTTCAAACTGTCTTATTTCTTATGTCATCGCTTGTCATTCCATAGTGTTATAAAAGAAGTCGCATAAGATTTACATATTCCAAACATGACCTTATATCAGATAACAATTTTGATAATAGCTTAAAAAATCTAATATCTCTACCTGACATGTATTATTTTTACTCTAGTTTGTATTACAAAAACTACAAAATGCTGCATGCTCTAAAAACTACAAAATGCTGCATGCTCTAAAAACTACAAATGCTGCATGCTCTAAAAACTACAAAATTCTGCATGCTCTAAAAACTACAAAGTGCTGCATGCTATAAAAATTATAAAATGCTACATGCTATCTTTGCATGCCGATTTATATCCACAAGCCTTACCAAAAAAAAATCTGATTTAGCAAACGTTCATAACTTTTCCTTGTATGTCGTAGCCATGTCTATATGATAATTAGTATTTTTGTACCTAATACAATGTTTATATTTGATATTCTATATGTTCTGAAAATCTAATCTAATGCTTTTTAAATGAAAATTTTATTTATGTAAACATTAGCTAACAGAGAAATATACAATATAAATTTAACTTGAGATCTAAATGTTATTTTGATTATCATTAAAATTATGTTTTCGTAAGCTAGGCACTTTGAACCAAGCCATTTACTACCAGAATGGCAGAAATGTAGTTTATCCATAAATTTTAAACTGTCCTAATCTAAGAAATCTACTAAAATCATCTACGTTAAAAGCAAATAAGTTTACAGAACTCTCTGATATCTATAACCTGACAATGTGGATGACTAAATGATTACAAATGATAGAATAGGTTGTGTGTTTCTACCATATAAACATTTCTTTAACGAAAACCTCAGAATTGCTGTAAACAATTGTGTGTTATTCTTTGTTGCTGAGCTGTCTAAATTTTGCGTTGCGTAATCCTTCCACGTTCGTGATAAATCGCCTGAGTCCTGTCACAATTTATTCTAAAGCAAAATGGAATGATTGTGAATGAGTTCTCCAGGGTGTCTTTCAATGTGATTTTTTCCTACCATTGCGATCCATAAATTAACTTTTCTTCCGTCATTGTTTAGCAGTGAAAAAAATAAATAAATGTTGTTGAACTCTAATGTTAGATTACATAACGCTTGATTTCTAGAACCTTCTCGGGAAAAAAAAAACTGAAAAGAATAAAGCGAGTTGTCTCCGACAGATTGGTAAATAGAGCCACTTTTTTGCTATTATTTATACATGCACGTAAATAAAATATTGATTAAGATCTCTTATAAAGCCGCGTTTGGACTTTTCAGATTTGTTTTTAATAAACTTTTTTCTATGATGTCACATATTGTTAAAATACACAAAAAAGCAGTTGAAAATATGATAAAAATTTTGCATTTGTATATATGTCTCTCATATCCGAGCTGAATTTTAAAATACTTTAATTTCATGAAAAATATACCACATTTTATATTTATATAATAGAGGAAAAATTTAGATACGCAGCTAACAGTACCTCATTAAATTATGTAGGCCAAACATGCACAGACCACATAACATTAACATACATTGCCCATATTACTCAAAGATACAATTGGTATTTTAGATTTTCAGATTTTGATGAAAGTTTAAAGCAGGAAACGTAAACCAGTTCTAGTTTATTAAAAGAAACCATTTAACTAGTAGAAAAGTATTTTATTCAGTGTTTTCTAATTTATTGCAGGCTGGAATATTTCCTGTGACAATGTGCTGGATGAGATGCAATATTTCCAACTACGTAATTTTTATATCTACAATATATATTGTCAAAAATATATGTTCCATTTTAATTTTGCGTTAACAAAGTACATATTGATGCTAAATAATACATTAACATGTGCAAGCTTGATTGAGATGCACAAACCACGATTCTCATCGTCCAAAGATGAAAATGGTATTTTTAGGTTTTCAGATTTTTATCAGTTTAAAACAGAAAAACTTAATCCAGTTTTATTTTAAGAAAAAACAAACATTTATCTAGTAGAAATGTATTTTATTCAATGTCAATGTTTTCTATTTTATTGCAAGCTAGAATATTTCCTGTGACAATGTACTAGAAGGGATGCAATGTCTCCAATTTTTATATCTGCAATATATATTGTCTTAAATATGTTCCATTTTAATTTTGCATTAACAAAGAACATATTGATGCCAAATAATACATTAAAATGTGCAAACATGATTGGATCAACACATGTTTGTAAACAATTTTTAGACACCAATATCAGAAAAATTAATCAATAAAAACAATTTCATTTATCATTTTTTGTGCTTGATTACTACATAAATCGAAAACAAAAAATTCTAAAACGCTAAATAAAGTTATGTAATATCACGCATACAATTCTTTATTTGATTTTTTATTATATTGTGCTATTTATTTTTTTTTTTTGTTACATGTATAGAATTGATTACATGTATTATATGTTAAATAAACTCGAAAATTATCTATCTGATCTGGTTTAGTTTGATTTGATTTGTTTTGAATTGATTTGTTTTGAATTGATTTATCGCTCTACGGTCGTTTCTTGTACACTTTTAGGCTAAATTAGGCGGGGACTACATGATCTAGAAAGTTCTACAATTTAATTATATAGTCCTAGATCAGTCGAATTCGTCTAGGGTCCTGTTGAGTTAAGTCGATTTTAATAATAAATCGATAAAGTAATAAGTTGATTGATATGAGTATCAAATTTATTGACATCCAAGAAGCATAAAAGAAGATGGGTAAATTTATAGTTCACACTCGCGTCCTTGAGGTAGAGTCTGGCGGCCCTGAAAATAGGAGGAAAAACTCTTCCTATTGAAGCATTTGCATTTAGATGCTTTAATATGAACTTTATATTCATAGATTTAAATTGTTCTTTATATTCCATTAGAATTAAAGCATTCCATCCGAAACTGTTTACACTCAAGTTTCAGATACGTTATTCATTCATGACAACTAGAAATAATCACAAAAAGAAGCAAAATTATTTACTGTTAATAAGATTTTTGTTCTGTTATTTTATCCACATATTAAGTTCGAATAAAAAAGAAACTTAATACGTAAAAAGAAACTGAAGTACATCATATACAGTTGTGATTAAACATGGATACTTTATTAATGTTCAGTGTCTTGCAAATTTGCAGACCCTCTATTAAATGTCTTATTAATTCTGAAAAATATCAGCATTATTTTTGTGTGTTGAAATATTCAGTTAATTAAACACGCAACATAAAAAAAAAAACTAAAAGCACATTAACGATTAATGATTTTGAAACTACATTGTCAGTTCATATTTGATTATGTAATTTTCAAATTTTAAAGCACAGTAAGTGAGCTGACAACTATTTAACGCTCATATATTTGTCCGCCAGAATGCTTTTGAGCATTATAACTAACATTTGAAATTACCCCGAATTCTAAGTAGTTTCTATATTCAAAAATACTTGTAAATGTATAAAATGTTAGCGCATTTTGACAAAATCATTTTCATATTTTATTTTATCCATTTACTTTTATTTAATACACTCATGTCCATAAATTAAGGATAATGAAGTTCAGGCAAAGAAAGGGACAGAAGCAAAACAAATTTGACTTATTTGTAAAGTCTATTTATTAAACAAAAGGTAAAGAGCAAAAAAAAAGATGCTATATGTTTGACATAATTAATAAAAATTGCGATTTTTACTCCCTGGAGCAAATTTCAAAAAAGAACCTATTTACAAAAAAAACAGTATAACATGGTTAGTATGATGGTTAATATGGAGTATGTCTCCCGGACGATGCAATACAGGCCTTACAACGCCTAGGCATGCTGTGTATCAAATTATCAATCTGATCTTCGGGAATAATACACCACTCATCAAGCAATGCCCTCCGAAGTTCCGGTTGACAGGTGGGAGGGGGTGACGGGCTGAAATTCGTCGGCCAAGCATATCCCACACATGCTCTATTGATTCAAGTCCGGTGAGTATGCTGGCCAATCCATACGGGTGATATCCTCCAATTGAAGGCATTCGTCTACATTGTTTGCACGGTGAGGGGGCGTTGTCATCCATAAACAGAAATTCAGCACCCATGGCACCCCGAAACAAACGTACATGTTGTTCCAGAATGACATCCCGATAGATGTGGCCTGTCATCGTTACACTCTGAACATGCAGGTCAGTTCTGGAACCAAGAATAACTCCTCCCCCAAACGAGATATTCTGCACCACCGTAACGGTGTCGTTAAATGGTGTTCTCTTGGTGGTAACGGGTACCTGGCACTCTCCATATAGAAAGTCCGGCGAGAATCAGACTGCAAACTAAACCTGGACTCGTCGGAAAACATCACACAGACCACTGTTGCGGTGTCCACAATGCATGCTCTCTACTCCAGGTTAATCGCAGGCGACAGTGAGTTGCGGTAAGTGGAACACATCTGACAGGCCTACGAGCATATAGACCAATGTGCCCAAAGCGTCTGTACACGGTCTGCCTTGAAACTGTCGTACCGGTAGCTGAAGAGAGCTGACGAGACAGGTCTGATGCTGTACTCCGTCTGTTTGTTTTGGCAGTAACTGCTAAATACCGGTCCTCAATCGGCGTTGTAACTCGGGGCGACCTGTGCTGTAACATCTACTCACATTACCATCATCTTGGAATCGTTGCCAAAGCCTGGATGACACTCTGGGCGATTCCAAGTTCCTCGGATACTTCCAGTTGGGTACGTTCACATTCCAGTCGTCCGATAATTCTACCACGTAAAAATCATCCAAATGTTTCCTTTGTGCTATAACTATGCTGTTATTGCACTGAAAGGCTTTTAAAAGCGCTTGTGAACAATTTTACTTCTTTGCCACCATTCCTTATATACCCCCTCTTTTACACTCTCGTCATTGTGACGTACTATCCGCGCCATCTGGTGGTTTCCTGTAATTTGCATATTCTTCTTCAAGATGTGTGTGATAATTCTACAGGTGAAATTTTTATTTTAGAGTTCAATTTCTGTGTGATTCTGAATTATCCTTAATTTATGGACATGAGTGTAATACCCGATAAATTTTTAATAAAGTATGCCATTGAATATTATTTTACATCAGATTTAATCATAATAATTTATCTAATTTATCAGATTACAATTTTTAAATATTGAGAAAAAGGAGAGAAAATATCGTTAAATAATTCAAAATTAGAAACTCCAATGTAATTTGTGATAATTTTCACTACACAAATTTACATCGAATTAAATGAATCCATTGATGAACTGATAAAGAATTCAGTTAATTTGCTGTAGAAACTTGAGAAATTAAGTAAATTCCATATTTTAAATGTATAAAAAAACTGTCACATAATTAAAATGCAGTAATCATTCAAATGGTTGAAATGTAGTTCTTGAAAGCTTCTGTCTCCCTCAATGATGTCAAGCGTCAACTCACTATTTACGCTTAAAAACCCATTCATAAAAAAGCGTATGAAACCCATTCATAAAAAAAAAAGCGCATAAACCCAATTCATAAAAAAAAGCGCATAAACCCAATTCATAAAAAAGCGCATAAACCCAATTCATAAAAAAAAGTGCATAAACCCAATTCATAAAAAAAAAAGTGCATAAACCCAATTCATAAAAAAGTGCATAAACCCAATTCATAAAAAAAAAGTGCATAAACCCTTATTCATAAAAAAAAAAAGCGTATAAACCCAATTCATAAAAAGCGTATAAACCCAATTCATAAAAAAGCGTATAAACCCAATTCATAAAAAGCGTATAAACCCAATTCATAAAAAGCGTATAAACCCAATTCATCAAAAAAGCGTATAAACCCAATTCATCAAAAAAGCGTATAAACCCAATTCATCAAAAAAAAAGCGTATAAACCCAATTCATAAAAAAAAAGCGTATAAACTCAATTCATAAAAAGCGTATAAACCCAATTCATAAAAAGCGTATAAACCCAATTCATAAAAAAGCGTATAAACCCAATTCATAAAAAAGCGTATAAACCCAATTCATAAAAAAAAGCGTATAAACCCAATTCATAAAAAAAAACGTATAAAACCCAATTCATAAAAGAAGCATATAAAACAAATTCATAAAAGAAGCATATAAAAACAAATTCATAAAAGAAGCATATAAAACAAATTCATAAAAGAAGCGTATAAAACCCATTCATAAAAAAAGCGTATAAACCCAATTCATAAAAAAGCGTATAAACCCAATTCATAAAAAAAGCGTATGAACCCAATTCATAAAAAAGCGTATAAACCCAATTCATAAAAAAAAAAAGCGTATAAACCCAATTCATAAAAAAAAAGCGTATAAACCCAATTCATAAAAAAGCGTATAAACCCAATTCATAAAAAAGCGTATGTCGAATTCACACATAAGCGTCTAATACCAATTCATACAAAATTATCCATTTTTAGTGAATATTGTACTCTAGGGAAATCTATGAAAATTTTTCACAACGTAAAAATATTTATTTGGCAAAACATGAATACTATCGCATTATAAAGAAAATAAAATATCACTCTTTATTTGCGTTACAATGTTTAAAAATAAAGTTATCTTAATTAAAAAGAGAAAAATAAATTCATGTTCCAATTCTTTTTCTCTTATTTATTTTTTTTGCTTCCATGATATTGAAAGAAAAAAAATTACCAAAAATTTCTAATCCTATTAAAAACAAATAAAGGTAAAAAATTTTTATTTTAAACAACTTAAAATTTTACATAGTTATTCGCTATTCTTAATAATGCTCAATTACTGAAAGAATTACATAAAATTAAATTTTATCAAACAACAATTTTAAAATAAAATTAACATAAAGAAAGGTCATCAATATTTATGAAGAAGGGGATTTTGTGTAACGAAGTGTTTCTCAGAATAAAGCACTTTATTTACTACTGGCATTGCTATTTAATAAAAACGAAGCAGATTTACAAAATCCAAAAAAATTAAATATTTGCTATTATTTTTTTAATTAAATAAATTTCCTTTTCTAGTAAGCTTTGAATATTTTTTTTTTTATTGTTGATTCAAGTCATAATACGATAAAGATTAATTTTGTTTAAAAGAAACAAAATCTGGATATCAGACGTAATATTACAAGATTTATATTCATCATTTGGTTAAACGATATATCATCAAGGAATCTATTGATATCATGAACGGATCATCAATTCCTTGTTTAAATATGATCCTTCTCAGAGAAGGAATTATTAACACTGTCCAGCAAAATGAAGGACGTTTTGAGGTTTGGTTTGTCGCTCTACGGTCATCTTGTTCACACTTTAGGCTAAACAGACCGGGACCTACGGTTTAAAGTGGATTCCAAACCACTACAAACATCCATGGAGACGTTTTGAGGAGAACACAAGATAGATAAAAGCTTTCAGATAGGTGAATATACAGTAATATTCTTATTTATTTGGAACTCATATTTTAGTGAGGATAATTTAGAATGAATTGTAATTTAACTATTTTAAAGAAAATATTACTTAAAAATTAATGAAAATTAAAAAATATTAAATATTTAAATCTAATATGATAATTTAGGATTCTTAATATACTATTTCATACTATTTGGATTTGGTTCGGTTTAGTTTGTCGCTCTACGGTCATTTTGTGCACACCCTTTAGGCTAATTAGACGGAGACCTACAGTTTAACGTGGATTCCGAACCATTAAGAAACATCCATACCACCGCCAGGATTCAAACCTGAAGCCTGTGGTACCAAAGTAATTATTTGGGATGAACTTATTCCCATGCCTGTTTCAATACGCTTTTATTAATTCGAAATCATTTTTTAAATTAACTCTATAATTCTTTTTTAGTATACACTTAAAATTTAGTATTAAGAATTTCATTATAAACCAGTATATATTTATTTAGTGAACATATTTGTTATTACACAGCTGCAAAACTTACTCCCATGAGGTAGATTTATTAATATAAATAGATATACCCCTTAATTTTTAAAGAACAGATTTAATTAAAGTATTTAATATTTAAATTTTAGAGAGAAAAATATAAAATTGTAATGCATTCAATTTTACTTGTACAAAAACTGAGAAAATCTGCCATAAAATTGTTCAAGTCAAAAGTGAAAGAAAATGCGCTGTAATATAAATAGCGATAGAGAGGAATAAATAGGCATTTCTACGAAATTAAATTCATCTTGAAGTAGTAAAAACATCGAAGTAGATATCACGAGAAAATTAACTGATAGCACCAGTAGGTTGCTGTACTTCCACGTGAAATGAATAAATTTTACATAAAAAGTTTGACAATATTTCACAACAATAGTAGCTTATTGATTATAAGTTAAAAATAAAATATTCAAGTGTATTTAAAAAATAAAAACCCATTTCATATAATTTTTTATTCTTTTAGTGATTTAAATTCCTTTTTGAGATAGAGAGCAAACGGTTTGTTTCCATGATTCATTAACCCAATTTTTTTTTTTAAAAATAAAATGCATTCATTAAAAAATTAAGTACCTCAACAATATCAATGCAAACAAATATAATTGTATAAATTATATTAAACACTCCATTATAAATGAGCTCTATAATTCTTTAAAATACACTTAAAATTTCGTATTATGAATTTAATTATTAATCAGTATTTGTTTATTTAGTGAACTTATTTGTTATTACACAGCTGCAAAACTTACTTGCATGAATAAAATTTATTACTTATAAGAAGATTTGCCCTTAATATTGAGGAACAGCTTTTAATTAAAGTATTTAGTATTTAATTTTTAGAGAAAATGTTATAACATTAGATACATTCAATTTTATTTACTTGTACTAAAAAGTCATAAAATTGTTCGAGTCAAAGTGAATAAAATGTACTGTGTAATAGATAAACAGAGATAGAGAGGAATAAATGGGCATTTC
>BPLR01009047.1:0-22215 GCA_021605095.1 Caerostris extrusa | reverse complement strand
AAAGGCAATATGTCCTTTATTACTAAGTAATTAATGCACTTAGTTTTTCAACTTACTCCCAATACTCTTATCAATTACCGCACTTGTGTTTTAAATTTTCTTATTATTTCAGCAATTAAAATATGTTTTTAATTAACTTTATTAGTACTAATGCCCTTATTTCCAACTTTACTTTAGTAATTAATCCACTGCGGTTTTTCAATTTTTTTATATTATTTTAAGTACCAAAAGAGCCAGCTTCTCACCTTTATTATTTTAGTAATTAATCCACTTAGTTTTGGTTCAGAAACTGAATGAAGCGAGGGTTTCCTGAGTGGAGAGTAGATAAGCTTGGTTAGTTAGCGTCAAGTGTAAGAAATAGTTTGCTTCACAAAAGTTACTATAGGAGAGGGAATCCCAATTATTGTTCTGATTATTACGAATAGGGAGTTCTATGTGAGAAATTTAAGACACCCACCTTCAGAAAGCACATGTCCCTCTATTACAGTAATTAAATGCACTTAAGGTTCCAAATTTTATTATTTTTTAGTAATTACTCTAACTTAGTTTTTAAAAATTTTATTATTTTAGTAATTAATGCACTTTCCATAGGTTTTTCCAAATTTTATTATTTAGTAATTTAAGAACCTTGTATTAATCACTTTATTTTATTATTTTAGTAATACACTTAAGCCAATTTTTTATGATTTCTCAGTACTAATCCACTTAGTTTTTTAAATTTTTTAATATTTTAATAATTAATCTTACAAGTTTTCAATTTTTTTGAATTATTTTAGTAATTAATCTACTTAGGTTTTCAATTTTTAAAATTATTTTAGTAATTAATCTACTTAGGTTCTTAAATTTATTATTTTAATATTTACCATAAACTTAGGTTTATAAATTTTTATTAATTCAGTAATTAAAGAACGTAGCTTTTTAAATATTTTTAGTAATAACAATCGCCTAACTCATTTTATTATTTTAATACTCAGCCAACTTAGGTGACCACATTTTAAAGCGCATCACTTTAGATAATGATTATCAACACATTATGCATCTAGATTTAGAGGTGCAGCTTATCTAATGAATGATGAAACAGTTGCACGAGCATTGTGTTAGACCCAGATCCACACGAAAGAACACTTTTATCATCACAAAAAGGAAAAGGCCCATTTAAAGAAAAAAAAGGTTATAAGACCGTCAGATCTTTTAAGAATAACTTGCCAGATGTGGAAAAACTAAAAATAAGCTCCTAGTGAGTTGATTAACATAGTAAAGTAAGCCTTTACTAAGAAAGTGATTTCCTATTTCACCTCAAAGCAGCTATTGGATAATCCTTTTAAATAATTAGGTTGATATGCTTTGCTAGTAATACTAACAGAAATATAAAAATTTATGAAGAAAAATTAGAAAAACTCTTAAAGGTTTTGGTTATTGCTCATAGAAAAAAATTTGATATAAAATCTGTTAATTTAAAAATGCCATCTTCACCAGTGAAATCAAGTTTAGAAAGAATTTGATTAAGATTTCTTCTTGCTGTCTTATCAGCTTAAAATGTAAGCTCTAAATTGATTGAGTATAACGTTTAAAGGTTTAGTTAAACTTTTTGAATTGATTTGATTTTGGGATTTGATTTTTTTTATTTTGTTCTTTGTTAGAGAGGTTTTGGCAGTGGGCCTTCTCAGGTTGCTCGTGCGGGCACTCCCCATTGTGCCCAAAAAGTAAGACCAATCCCATTTTTCAAAACTCTTTTTATTTATTCATCCAAATTTGTTCCATCGCTGCCAAAGTAATCCTCTCGACATATCACGCACTTATGCCAACTTTTTCCTTATCCTCAGTGTATGCTAAAGGCATCGGCCGATGTCCTTCAAAGCGCGTTGAATCTCTTCCAATCAACTCAAAGCGGTGTCCCTGAGGGGAATAGCTCAATTACTTCAGTTTAATGCCTCAATGAATTCAGACATTTCAAAATCCCTGAATCAGTTTTAGCGTCTGACAAAGTCATGTAACTCAAATACTAATGAATATATATATATATAAATTGAAATTTCATAAGGCCCGGAATTTTAAATTGAAAATTGTTTTACTTTTTGCACACAGTAGTACTTTTCTTGAAAACTTTTCGTACGCAGGATTGTTCATAGTCGGTACAACATCATAGAGTTATTCTTTATTACCATCGATTTGCGATAATTATGGATGTCCCAGCAATAACAAAAGTTAACGTGACTGAATTGTGTTGTGTTGTTTATGGTTTTCATTGAATTGTTTTCACAATAAAAAACTTTTTTTAAAATAAAATGTCGACATTTTATTTTTAATTTTACATAATAATAATATTGTTTTTTTATATAACAATAATATTGTTTATTTACATAATATATTTTTTTTACATAATAATAATATTGTTAGTTTTACATAAAAAATTTACATAAAATTAACTATCGACACATATCATAGAAAATGTTCAACATTAAAAATTCTTTACAAGGTTTCAAATATTCCTTGTTATATTTTACATTATATAAGTATCAAAAACGATTCCAAAACAAAAAATAAAAATACTGAAATCAATGAGATATTTACAAATTTGATTAATTAATTTAAAAATTTGGTAACTAACTATTCATAAATCAACCAACTTCCATTTGTGTTTTCTTGACATCAAATCCCCGATCTTTATTGTAACAGATAATTATCATTATTAAAACAAAACTTATTAAAAGATTCAATATTTTAGAGCTTATTCTAGAATAACTATATTATTCTTTTATTATAATATGTATTCTAAGCGTATTGTTATTTTTATAAAGCATTTTTTCCTCAGACAACTCTACAATTTTACGATAAATTCTTATTTACTTAATTTTTTTACATAAAAATAAAATTGTAACATCACTTTGAAATGGCACAATTAAAATGACTCATATATAGTTAGCAACAAATGAAAAATATGATTTTTAATGTCGACATCACATTGGTTCTTACTACAAAGACGAAATAAGTATGCGCACATAAATAGGATAAATTTGGAATTTTAATTCCCTCATCTGTGGTATCTTTAAATTCTACTATTAGTTCACACTCTCCCTATATATATCTTGTTCAATTTTACAATCAATAATAAAATACTTTTTTATCCATTCACTTACGTTCAAATACATTTTTTTTGAAACTTGTAGTGAATGACACTTGATGTTAATACTGTTTTTTCAAATATTAATTCCTTAATTAAATTTAATAATTTAATTTTAATTTTTTTTTTAATTTTAAGCTATATGTATCTAACAATAGATGGCGCCAGATGTAAGAGAAAAAATTTCAACTTTATTTATAAAGGACTTTCTGCATATAGTGAAAAAAAAAAAAGGAATTGACTTAAAAAATTTTTTTTTTTATTACTTGATTCCTATATGCTTTCAAAATAATTAATTAATGAGAGCAAAAATATTTCTTAAAAATTGAATGTGTTAAAAAATATTGACACATCATTATAAGAATCTTAAATATCTTTTTTTTATAATTGGCGCTAATAAAACTGATTTACATCAACAATTTACAGTAGAAAAATGCAACTACATAAATCTCATTAATTACTATCCCTGTGCTAAATTCTATTTCATATAAAGGGCCACATCAGCCGCTATGTGTATCCTGCAATGGATCCCAGCTCATATGGATTTGGAATTTAATGAAATTGCAAATTCTTTGGCGAAAAATGCCACAAGTCTGGGTCAGACTGCCATTTCTACTTCCCTTGTAGATGCAAATAACTTGGCAAAATCTAAACTTATGATTCCTTCTAAGATCAAAATTAAATACCAAATTACAGAACTAAAGATCGACAGAAAAACATCTACTATTCTCACAAGATTAAGGATGGAGCACCAAAATATGAAAAATTTTACCAATGGCGTTAAGAAATACCAAAAAGATGGCAACTGCCTGATGTCAAGCTTACTCCTTATCATGTCTTTGATTGCCCAACTGTTGCAGCCGCCATGCATTGTCTGGACCATCCCTCGGAAGATTATTTATACTCTGACCTGGCAATACAAATAGCCAATATTACTCGGGTGCAACATGTTATTTGATTTTACGATACTCTTCAGAGGATACGGCAATAACAACAACATATCAACCATTTTGATTCTATGTCAAATGGCATTTCATAATCTCGTATTTTTAAAAAATGCATCATGCATATTTAGTGCATATTGGTTTCATAATTCTTGTAATTTAGGAATCCTAGATATAATTAGGGCATTTTTAATCTTTGAAGTAGAACACAAATTTCATAAATTATCTACAGCATTTACATGTTTGATCATTTGATAAAAACATCTTAAATAGCAACTGCTTTCTTTACATTGTAATACAGATATTGGTTGAGTGCAATCAATAATGATTTGTTTACAGATTATTATTCTTGATACTTTAATTTTGCTTAAAAGCTGTTATTCATATATTGTTAGTATACAATATGTTGCTCTGATATTTAGTGATGGTATATGATTGGGGAAGCTACATTGTTGGAGAACCATTGATTATTTAGGATTTAATCATTTTGATGACATCAATGAGAAAAATTTTTGCATCATTTGTGAAGAAAAAAGGTGGGTATTTCTCAGAAAACTCTTTCCATTCCTTCGAAGCGAAGACTTTCACTGCGTTCTTGATGGTAAACTCCTCACACGCTTTCTACAGCTCTGTGTTCTGGCACTTGAAAGGTTCATCAAAAGCCTCGCATACATTGGAAATCGAAAGATGAGATTTCATAAAAGTACAGCACTCCACTTCCAAGGATGGCACTTGGTGCTTCTTGGCAGCATGCAGAAGTTGTATCGCCTCATCCCACTGCAGGTCGTCCGGTTTAGCTGAATACAGAAACAGCAAGAACTTGTTTAAAGTGACAGGATGCATTCTAGTGATGTCGAATTCTTCCTTCACCGGCACGCCCAAACTGGCGTTGAACAGAGCTCTGAAAATGGGAGATCTGCAACACAATATTCTTTTTGTGAGCCGGCAAAGACAGGCCATCAGCTCGAAGAACGACATCGCAGTAGTTTTTCTTGATGTACAGATTCTTCAAGTCTTCAATCAAACTGTCAAGACACACTTCACGACTCATTTCCGGCTTGTCTATCGTAAAAATTTCTGAACCATATTCCTCTTCAGAAGAGTTGTCAATTTCAGCGGATGACTTACTGTCAAATCGTACTCTCATGGGAGTCTCATCAATGGCATAATGGTACTCCGCTGTCAACATTCTGTATTCCAGCCATTCATTTACAAGTATGGAAAAGTAAAAATCGCACATAAGCTAGAGTTCGTCACTGCCTAGAAACAGCCTCAGCTTTAAAATCATAGAATCTCGACTAACTGGGATTGGGAAATTCCACGTTTTGTTCTCACCGTTCGAATAGAATACGTGTCTGCTTCCATATGTGATAATTTCTTTATTTCCTTACCGATAATCGATATGCGACGCATCACATGAACAGATGAGTTGCTGTTTACACTGTCTTGAATAATTTGTGTTCAAATAGGCGGTTTTTTATATATATATATATATATATATATATATATATATATATATACCTATATATATATATATATATATATATGTATATATATATATATATACATATGTATATATATATATATATATATATATATATATATATATATATATATATATCAACAATGCCTCTCTACGATCCTATTAGGACCGGGACCTACGGTTCAAAGTGGATTTTGAACCACTACAAACATCCATGGCACCGCTGGGACTCGAACACGAAACCTGTGGTACCGAGCGCCAGACACTCGACCATTCAGCATTCAGACCCATATATATATATATATATGGGTCGAGTGTCTGGCGCTCGGTACCACAGGTTTCGTGTTCTGGCGCGGTGCCATGGATGTTTGTAGTGGTTCAAAAATCCACTTTAAACCGTAGGTCCCGGTCCTAATAGGATCGTAGAGCGGGGGCATTGTTACTCCGCGTCCGTGGCTTATCTTCAAGTTACACGTGCCCCTGGGTAATGCAAATGAGTACGTCTGTGCAGCTCTTGCTTTAAGGCATCCAAGACGTCCATGTCTAAGTGTTTGCCAGCTGCATTACAAATATATATTTATTTCTAATGCATCTGGCAAACACTTAGACATGGACGTCTTGTGACGATAGTATGTAATATTTAAGATAAAATATTTTCACTGTGAAATGAATGTAAATCGTAACAATTAAAATTAGACATTTTTTAAATGATTTGAGTCCGATACTTGAATAGTGATTCGTAGCAAATTCACTGTAACTCAGGATGTATTAAGAGAACAGAGAGTAAATTTAGTGCAACCACATTTTATGATGACAACCAAAAATACCGCCAAGAACAACGGAAAGATTTTCTGGCGTACTGATTTCATGCAAAACATCCCCGGCACAGATCTTGAAGCCTTCTGTTCAAGCATCACTTTGCCAAGTCTTTCAGTCGGAATCACGATTCAGATTCTGATTACTGAAGTCTCGTAACTTAATTGTATTTCGTTGTGATAAAGTTTACTAACATTTATTTATTAGATTCGTGAAACAAGACCCAGCAAACAATATTATTACAGAATGATAAAAATAGACATTCTTGAAACTTGTGTGGAAAGACCTAAGGTACTTGGCTTCCAGATTATTGGATAGATCTTGAATGATGGCTAAGTCCCTGCTTTGTGTGCTTTACATCATTGTAGTGATTAACTAATTATATGATGCATTGGCAGCAGTATACCATTCATAGCTATATTTTTGTACATAGATTTAGCTTCCTGGACATTAGAATCATGTTACCAATCATTTATCCGTATATTTCCTTCTGAAAATAATTCCCTTTGAGACTCTTAAACTACCATAGCATCTCCATGACTACGGGATACAGAAGGAGAGCATCATAAAGAAATAGTTGAGTTGGATCCGTAACGACTCCGGGAATCATGAAAAGCCCGGTTTTCCGCCGGGCCATGCTTTCGGGATTTATGGGAAACGGGATTATCCCGTCAATAGATGCCCTCGGTGGCTTTTTTTTTCCCGAAAGAAAATGGTGATTTTATCTCCCTCAAGGTTTAGGTCGTCTCTGAAAAAGAAGTCCGTTTTCTAACACTCCAATTTGTGTTTTTTTTATTCAATATTCGTTCCTGTATTTTTTTTCCGTGTACTTACTTTAGAGAAATATATATTCGAGATTCCGGTAAAATATGTATTTTATGATACTCCGTCACTGGCTTAGACTTTTTTTCCATATATTTCTGTAAGGTATAAGTTACTTCTGAATAAAAGTTTTCATGAGAAATATTGTTTTGGACTTTCGTTTAGGGATTTTTCCAGCTAAGGATTTAGTAAATCGATCTAGTGGTTTCGAAAGATATTCATCTTCTTTTTGTTGGATTTTGATTTTGTTGAGTAAAGATATCTGGTTTCGCTTTTTTTACTTTTTTTTCTATAAAATGATATATAAATCCAACAGAAACAAGCTACGCCAAAATTCATTGAGATTTCAATATTTACATATCGATTGTTACATTTACCCGTATTGATATATCAAAAATGTTTTTATATTGGGATCGTATGAATTATTTTATTTTCATTAGTTTCTAAAAGATTGTATAAATTATTTCAGTCACTGGCAGGATGATATATGATATATTACATACTTTGTTACCTTTGAGTTACCATCCAAAATTCAATATCATATGGGTAGTTTCCAAAAAATGTGAAATTTGTTAGGATATGCAAATAGGTAGTCTCTTTGAGCAGATTCACATTATGAGTACCTGCGAACATGGATCCGTACATAAATCCGTACATAGAACCGACATATCCGTGAACCACATAGAACCTTTTTTTAAATACCGTACATTGTAATAGTGTATGATATTTTTTCCATAGAAATCTCCAGAACCCTTGTAGAAAAATATGCGTGTCAATAGAGTAAATTTTTGAGTTGCGCGTAGTAAAAAATTGTAACTTATGGAAACTGCAGATTAAATTTTGGATAAATTGATGCTCATCACGAAAGTAATTACGCCATGGTGATTCGGAGATGCAATCGATGGATACAGGGAGAGACGAACTGACTCACGAGAAGGATTGCACCAACTTAGTTGCATCATTACATGCCAGGCATTTTGGTCACATGGCACTGATGGATCGCACCACACTATTATAAAGCATGGTGCAAGAAATAAACTCTGTTGCGCAACCGTCTGTACCAGCAAGTGCCGTTCAATGTCGTTTACAACTATCGCGGCTACATGGATTGCTGATTTCTTTATATTCCTGAACTGAAAACCAGCTGCATTTTCAATCATTTTAATTTGCACTTTGTGATATTTGTCTAATAAACTTCGCTTTGATGCATGTTGCTTTCTTGGTTTTTGCATTCTGTAGGGCTAGCTATGTAGAAAAGAAATAAAAACTATACCTAATAAAAATCATTATTATTCTCGACGGCCGGTTTTCCTGCAAAAATGTTTTCAAGCAACTTGGATACAAACATTAAACTTGGACAGTTATTTTTGATTGGTACCTAACATCTCATACCGAGGTATTCCTTTAATTTCTTTCCTTCAATGAGTCTTCTTGGCTTAAAGATTGTTGGATAGGTCAAAGGATGGCTAAATCATCGCTTTGCGCACTTTACATCATTGTAGAGATCAACTAATTTATGATATCATACATTGACAGCAGTATACGATTCATTGCTATATTTCGTACATAGATTTAGCTTCTTAGACATTAGAATCATGTTATCAGCCCATTTCATCGTATATTCCCCAGAAAATAATTCCCTTTGAGTCACTTAAATTACTATAGCATCTCCATGACTACGGGACACAGAAGAGTGGAATCATAAAGAAACAGTTGAGTTGGTTCCGTAACGACTCCGGGAATCATGAAAAATCCGGTTTTCTGGCTGGCCATGATTTCGGGATTTATGGGAAATGGGATTATCCGTCAATAGATGCCCTCGGTTGGCCTTTTTCCCGAAAGAAAATGGTGATTTTATCTCCCTCAAGGTTAGGTCGTCCCCGAAAAAGAAGTCCGTTTTCTAACTCTCCCGATTTGTTTGTTTTTTTTTATTCAATATTCGTTCCTGTACTTTTTTTCAGCGTACTTACTTTAGAGAGATATATATTCGAGATTCCGGTAAAATATGTATTTTATGATACTCCGTCACTGGCTTAGACTTTTTCCCATATTTCTGTATGGTATAAGTTACTTCTGAATAAAAGTTTTTCCAAAAAATATTGTTCTGGACTTTCGTTTAGGGATTTTTCCAGCTAAGGATTTAGTAAATCGGTCTAGTGGTTTCGAAAGATATTCATCTTCTTTGTTGGATTTTGTTTTTGTTCAGTAAAGATATCCGATTTCGCTTTCACTTTTTATACAATGATTTATAAATCCAAGAGAATTCATGACAATGCTGAACAAGTCACAGTAGAATTAATCGAGATTTAAATATCGATTGTTACATTTATCCCAATTTATATATAAAAAATATTTTTATATTGGGATTGTATTTTTATTTGTTTCTAAAATATTGCATAAATTATTTCAATCAATGGCAGGAAGATTTCAGGTAATATTGAACATATGTTGTCGATTTTTAGTGGATTCAATATTTGCAAGGGTGTACCAACGATGGCCTACTATACTACTGCGTCCTAAAAGTAAGGCCAATTTTCAATTTAAAATTACCAGGGTTTATGGAATTTCAATTTTTTTTTAGGTTGCTGACACTGTCATTGATATCTGTGTGAAATTTCACGTTAAAATATTCATTAGTGTTTGAGTTACGTTTGGCTTTGTGAGACGCTAAAACTTATTCCGGCGATTTTTGAAATATCTGAATTAATTGAGCAAAGAACGGGCATTCAATTTTGTTTGCGGAAACCTTACTTTGTGCGCTTTACATCATTGTAGTGATCAACTGATTCATGATATGATACATTGAACAGCAGTATACGATTCATTGCTATATTTCGTACATAGATTTAGCTTCCTGAACATTTGAATCATGTTACCAACCCATTTATCCGTATATTCCCCTGAAAATAATTCCCTTTGAGTCTCTTAAACTACCATAGCATCTCCATGACTACGGGACACGGAAGAGCAGCATCATAAAGAAACAGTTGAGGACTACGGGAATCATGAAAGTACGGTTTTCTGCCGGGCCATGCTTTCCATTTATGGGAAACGGATTATCCCGTCAATAGATGTCCTCGGTGGGTCTTTTCCCCGAAAGAAAATGGTGATTTTATCTCCTCAAGGTTTAGGTCGTCTCTGAAAAAAGAAGTCCGTTTTCTACTGTCTCCGATTTGTTATTTTTTATTCAATATTCGTTCCTGTACTTTTTTTTCTGTGTACTTACTTTAGAGAAATATATATTCGAGATTCCGGTAAAATATGTATTTTATGATACTCTGTCGCTGGCTTAGACGGTTTCCCATATTTCTTAGATCCCATATTTCAGGTATAAGTTATTCCTGAATAAAATTTTTTCCTTATTGTTTTGGACTTTCGTTTAGGGATTTTTCCCAGCTAAGGATTTAGTAAATCGGTCTAGTGGTTTCAAAAGATATTCATTTCTTTGTTGGATTTTGATTTTGTTGAGTAAAGATGTCTGGTTTCACTTTGACTTTTTTTAATACAATGTTTTATAAATCCAAGAGAATTCATCACAATGCTAAACAAGCTGCAGTAGAATTCATTGAGATTTCATTATGTACATATCGATTGTTACATTTATCCGATTTTATATATATTAAATATATTTCAATATTAGGATCGTATCAACTATTTTAAGAGTTACAAAAAAGATTGTATTAATTATTTCAGTTATTGGCAGGGATGATTTCATGTACTCTTTTACATATGTTGTCGATTTATAGGGTATTCAACATTTGCAAAGCTGCACCAATGATGTCCTACTATATTACATACTTTGTGTTACACTTGAGAAAAACAAATAGAGCACACAACTTTGCCATTCCATTTATTAAAAAAAATCGGACAATAAACATTAACTGAGAGTAAATAAACAAAATATTAACTCACAAAAATATGAAGAATTTAAAATTAAAATACTACACTAGACAGCGAGTATGACACCCTGTGTGATGTTTCTGCTTATTGCTGTCCACATTTTGACTCATTTACATATTTACAGATTTTTACACAAATAAATTATTGTTTAAAAAAAAACCAGAAAACACGCTTTTAGAGTTAATCAAATAAAAAGTAAAAAATAATTGTTAGCAATAAAATGACTAACAAGAAATGAATGTCACTGTTCTAAAAGCGTGGGGTGCTCGATATCAATCGTTATAATTTTTCACTAGTTTCATTCCGAAATGCAGAGTTAGTTTAAAAATGTCATACAAAGCACCCCACGGTTTTAGAACAGTGACATTCATTTTCTAGTCAGTCATTTTATTCTTATGTTAACAATTATTTTTTCTTATTTTTTTTGATTAACTCTTTTTTAGTTTTTTTAAACTGTTAATTTATTTTTACTTTTTAGTTTGATTAGCTCTAAAAGCGTGTTTTTTAGTGTTTTTAAACTATAATATTTAAATGAGATCCCGGTACGGAGGACTGTTCGTACACAATTTAATTGTGAGTAAAACAAAGGCTAAATGCGAATATGTCGAGCCAGCCAGGAATCGAACAGGAAATCTCCTAATCTGTAGTCAGCGCGTTATCCGTTGTGCCGCTGTCCCACGTAGGTTTGAATGTCTGAAAGAGGCCTGTAAATGTTTCTTTTGCAGCTTAAATGGTATGTATGAGGAGAAACAGATCTTCAAAGGAAAATGACCACCGATCAAGATGACTTTTCAAAGGCTGTGTGTTTTAATCACTAATCCTGGCGATGCAAATTATGATGAGATAATAAACTTATCAAAATATTTTAGAGTTGTCGGTCCTTGTTAAGTTTACAACGTTTAAATTAAATCGGATCGCTTAAAGTATGGCAAAATCGAGCCCAAAGAGTCAGTTACATACATATAAACATACAATACAAACAAACAAGCATACAGGTGAAACTAATAAAAGCGTATTAATAAAGGGAAAATACAGCTAGAAGACCTTCCAAAAATTTTGTTTCCTCTTCTTCGTGTACAGTTCTTCCTGTCGTGCAAACACTCTCAATAATGCACGTTGGTTAACTGAATTTACTACAAAATCTGCTGCCTCGAGCCAAGTGAGTGAAATTCTTTTAGCAATAAAACTCCTTTTCATATTTTTTTAATTTCGTCAAGAATTATTTATGATAGATGGCGAAAATGGGGTCTTTGTTATTGTTACCTTTTCTATGTAAATGCGAAAAAAAAAATTGAGTGAGAGCATTGATATTGTATTAGCCAGTATATATAAATATGAACATGACATATAAATCTATGATACCAAACACGACACCTTGGACATTTGAAGTCTTTAAAGTATAGTGTGGAAAAACTTGGAAATCTATCAAGTGTACAAAGCATGACACCTTGAAATCTAAGAGTATACCAAGTATGGACATGACACCTTGAGTATTGGACATGACACCTTGAAATCTAAGAGTACACCAAGTATGGACATTTGAAGTCTTTAAAGTATAGTATACACCATGGATGAGAACTTGAAATCTATCAAGTGTACACGAAGCATGACACCTTGGTCTATCACCAAGTATGGACATGACACCTTGCTAAGAGTGACATGACACACCTTGAAATCTAAAGAGTACATCAAGCATGTTTGATACACAAACTTTGAAATCTATCAAGTGTAAATGAAGTATGACACCTTGAAATCTAAGAGTACACCAAGTAAGAAATCTAAGAGTATGGACATGACATGACACCTTGAAATCTAAGAGTACAAAGCATGGACATTTGAAGTCTTTTAAAGTATAGTACACCATGGATGAGAACTTGAAATCTATCAAAACACCTTGAAATCTAAGGAGTACACCAAGTGACATGACACCTTGAAAAAAGAGTACACCAAGCATATTTGAAGTCTTTAAAGTATAGTATACATGGATGAAAACTTAAAATCTATCAAGTATACACGAAGCATGAACATTTAAAATCTATAAAGTATACACCAAAAATGAACACTTCAAATTTATCAAGTATATACAAAACATGAACACTTGAAATCTATTAGCAAGCACGAACATTTGAAATCTATAAAATATACAACAAAGATGAACACTAACACCATTTAAATATTAGCTCTCTATAATTATATTTAAACTGTTTTTTGGAGGTAACTAGAAAAATGAGGTCTTTGATATTATTACCTCCTCACTACAAAGATTAAAATTTCAACTGTTTTCTTTAAAAAAAAACCCGATAAATTAAAAATAATACTATAATAGTATAACTAACTAACTAACTCCCTGGCACTACATTCCATATTGGACCATAGTCATCTGCCGACAAGCAGATTCCGAAACAGGAGATGATTTCTTTTTTTCCGGGATAGGTCTGTTAGCCCAAACGCTCTACAGTTATATTAGACATGGATCTACGGTTTAAAGTGGATTCCGAACCACTACAACATCCATGGCACCAACAGGACTCGAACTTGATAGATTTCAAGTGTTCATCTTTGGTGTATACTTCATAGATTTAAAATGTTCATACTTGCTGTGACGCTTAATAGATTTTTAAGTGTTCATGTTTGGTGTAAACTTGATAAATTTCAAGCTTTCATCCTTGGTGTATAATTTAGACTTCAATGTCCATATTTCAAAAATGTCCATGCTTGGTGTACACTTGAAAGATTTCAAGTGTTCATATTTGGCACAATAGCATGAAAATCTCACTTTGGCATTACTTGTTGAGTTTCGATTCACACTACTTCAGTTTGAGGAACTCAACAAGATATTCACTTAGAATCGCAAAAATCCATAAATAATCTAGGTGCTACAAAAAGATATTAAACTTTTTATTTTAGTATGTCGTGAGAAAAATCCAATTCTTTTTTAAAAATTGTTAGAAATTCTTTCCAACAAAATTGCTCCAAACTACTTTTCTATTTAGATTACAGCAGGGTATAAAATTGTTATGACCTTTAAGACAGAAAAGGTTCGGTAAAAAAAAAAAAGTGTCATTTTTTTTTTTTTTTTTACATTTTTGACACAAGATAATTTTGTAAAGGATTTAAAAATTATTAGCTCTCTATAATTATGTTTAAACAGTTTTTTTTTTTTATAACTCAGCTGAAAAATAAGGTATAGTAGGAAGCTTTAAGATTATTTTATCATTTCGATCAATCATGTATATAATACAAAACATCCAAGATATTAATTAATAAATTAAAAGCACATGATATGAAATTGTTTAATATTAAAAATAAAAGAGGAGAAATTTTTTAAATTTATCGAAAATTGAATTTTTCTGCCGTTTATTATTATTATTATTTTTAATATTTAAGCCCTTACAAAATATGTTACAAAATGCATTATTGAAAATTTTTTTTTATTATATATATATATATATATTATATATCAGTGAGCGATATATACTTTTAATAAAGCATTACATTATGAAGGTTATTAATAAAAAATAATTTTTTTTCATTTACGCAAGATTCAATGCGTTTATATAATTGTAGAAAATTTTATAAAATAAAAATAATAATAAAAATAATTGGGAAATAAATAAATTTTCGAACAAAATTTTTATTAAAGGTACAATTTCAGATGTAATTACAATTTCAGATGTAATATGTTTGATTATTCAATGTTTGTTTTTAATACGCTTTTATTAGCTTCACCAGTTTGTTTTTACGTTTGTAATGTATGTATGTAACTGACTTTTCTCCTGGAGATCTGTTTCTTCTCATATACACTATTTAAGTTGCAAAAAAACATTTACAGGCATCTTTCAGAAAGAAAACAGTTGATTCTTTTAAATACGGTTTTATATTAGTTTCACCTGTATGTTTGTTTGTTTGTTTGTAACTGACTCTTTGTTCTCGATTTTGTTTTACTTTAAGCGATCAGATTTAATTTAGACGTTGTAGACTTATCAAGGACCGACGACAATAAAAATAGTTTGATAAGTTTATTATTTCATCATGATTAGGATCGCCAGGATTAGGGATTTTATTTTAACTTATGAAGTGCAATTTAACCCATGTAGAATGAAAGTATTCAGTAAAGACATTCAAACCTACGTGGGACAGTGGCACAACGGACTATTCGCATTTAGCCTTTGTTTTACTCACAATTACATTATTGTAAGAACTATAGTTCCACCACTCCGTACCGGGACCTCATTTAAATATTATAGTTTAAAAACACTTAAAACATGATTTTAGAGTTAATCAAACTAAAAAAGTAAAAAATAATTGTTAACATAAGAATAAAATGACTGACGAAAAATGAATGTCACTGTTCTAAAAGCGTGGGGTGCTTTGTGTGACATTTAAAACTAACTCTGCATTTCGGAATGAAACTAGTGAAAAATTATAACGATTGATATCGAGCACCCCACGCTTTTAGAACAGTGACATTCATTTTCTCGTCAGTCATGTTAACAATTATTTTTTACTTTTTAGTTTGATTAACTCTAAAGAGCGAGTTTTTAGTTTTTTTTAAACTATTCATTTCTTTATTTATTGTGATGTGTTAACAATAAGTTGTATTGCAAGTGATTTGTAACAAGGTACTTTAAAAACAACAAAAAAAAAAAAAAAAAAAAAAAGACAAGATTGGGAAAATAAGAAATAGAATTGAAATTTGAAAAACTTAAAATGAAAAATAAGCGAAAGTAAAAATAGATAAATGGAACTAAAAATAACATAAATGAAACTAAAAATAAGGTAAATGAAACTAAAAATTAGATAAATGAAATTAAATATGTGATAAATGAAACTATTAACACGAAACTTGTGTTGCTATTCCAAAACATATGTGTTATTAACAACAATTTGGATGACATTTATGATGACAATAAATATGAAAATAAGATATAAAATTAAAATTTGAAATGCCAAAATGAAAGATAAATGAAACTTAAAAAGATCAATGAAACTAAAAATAAAATAGATGAATATTTATTAACAGAAAACATGCTTGTTGCTAAACTATCTGTTTGAAGCAAATTTTCAAGACTTTATCATCATGTTCAGTAACAGTTATATATTAAATGCACACTATTTAACTGCTTCATCTTTTTTTTTTTACAATTTCAGATTTAATATATTTGATTATTCGGTGCTTGTTTTTCATTTATTATGATAAATTAACAATAAGTTGTATTGCATGAGATTTGTGATGACGACAAAAATATGAAAATAATAAATAAAAAATGAAATTTAAAATAAATTAATAGTTTAAAAAACTAAAAAACACGTTTTTAGAGTTAATCAAACTAAAAGTAAAAAATAATTGTTATAATTATTGTTTATTTTTTACTTTTTAGTTTGATTAACTCTAAAAGCATGTTTTTTAGTGTTTTTAAACTATAATATTTAAATGAAGTGTAATTGTAATTGTGAGTAAAACAAAGGCTAAATGCGAATATGTCGAGTCAGCCAGGATTTGAACAGGGAATCTCCTGATGCGTAGTCAGGCGCGTCATCCATTGTCCCACGTAGGTTTGAATGTCTTTACTGAATACTTTTATTCTACATGGGTTAAATTGCTCTTCCTAAGTTAAAATAAAATCTCTAATCCTGGCGATCCTAATCAGGATGAGATAATAAACTTATCAAACTATTTTAGTGTCGTTGCTCCTTCATAAGTCTACAACGTTTAAATTAAATCGGATCGCTTAAAGTAGGGCAAAATCGAGCCCAAAGTGTCAGTTACAAACAAACATTCAGGTGAAACTAATATAAAAGCGTATTAAAAAGAATCAACTGTTTTCTTTCTGAAAGATGCCTGTAAATGTTTCTTTGCCACTTAAATAGTGTATATGAGGAGAAACAGATCTCAGGGGAAAAGCCAGTTACTTACATACAAACATACAGGTGAAACTAATAAAAGCGTATTATTAAAAAACTTAAAATGAAAGATAAATGTACAAGACAAAGAAAAATTTATTTGTACGAAACATGTGTGTTTCTAAATTCTGATGTTTCTCTTCAATCATAAATTTTTGTGGGACAATTGGGAACTGAGAATATCCAGTTATTGAATGTCCCTTTTTGACATTTACATATTTTGTCCGATTTAAATGCGGTTTATTCAAAAGAATTCCAATATTCTAAACTATTTTTTTTAATAATATTTTTGAAGGTAACAAAGTACTATGTCCTCTTAATTTATTTTTTTTTGTTTTGAGTCTAATGTTTTGATTTATTTTTAACATTCAATTTTATTTTAGATCTCTTTTTCAATTCCTTTTATTAGCTCACACTCTCCCTATATATATCGTGTTCAAATTTTCAATCATTCATAAAATACTTTTTATTCATCCACTAAAGTTCAAACACATTTTTTTTTTGAACTTGTAGTGGCGGACACTTGATGCTCATGCAGTTTTTTCAAATATTAATTCAGTAATTAAATTTAATTCATTTTTTTTTTTAGATTTAAGTTGCATGTATCTACCAATAGACGGTGCCAGATAAACTTAAAAAATGAATGAATATTATTTATAAAGGACTTTCTGTAATATAGTGAAAAAAAGTAGGAATTGACTTAATTTTTTTTTTATATTACTGGTTATATTGAAACTTGGGTGTTGTTATTTACAGACGAGCTTGCTCTTATTGTATTAAATTATAAAACGTTTGCTCTAAAGTTAATATCGATAATCAATTTAATAAAGTACATAATTTTAGTTTGTCATTTAGTTGAAATAAATTTGTGCATGGACTTGAATATCAATGAAATAAAACACAGCGTTTAGTTTCAAAAAAATTTTTATTTAAATTTCTAATAATAAAGGACAAAAGACACAAGTCGAAGAATTAGTTGCAAACAGGATCACCGGGGATAAAGCTTACTACAAATGACTAGAAGATAAAATACTCTGAATTAAATCTGCAAAAAGTCTTTTTTTATAATCCTTCGTTCGAATTTTCCTAGAAGATGATGTAGGATACTTAGAAATTCTCTTGATAATGATCGTTATTTTTAATTAGCATTTAGTTACAAACGTAAGTTTCTGGAAACTTCTGATGGTTTTTTTTTTTATCATGCTAAATGCCAGTCCGTTTCTAAAAGTTACGCCAAATCAATCGCCAATACCGCCAAAGTTGTCAAGTTCAGCAAATTTGTAAAATACTTGTTAAATACTTATTTTTGCTTTGTACAAAGTACTTCAGGCAAAGTATGGATATATTGTCACAGAAGAAAAGCTGATTTCAAAACAAAATAAATGAATTGTTGTGTTGTGTCTAATCATCAGTGTCCTGAAGTGCGGGCATCCCATGAGTAATCTACTCATGGATAAAGGAAAGGGCAGCTTCTGTTATGATGGAACACCTGTAGGTAAAATTCTGATTTGGCTCCGTGTCACTGAAGAAGGAAAGCAGTGCTTTCTAGGTGGACTTTTAGGGGGAACTACCCCGCATTTACGTATTGTATGGAAGAAAACCTTGACCACCCACCAGGTAATCCGACGAATGAGGCAAGATGCTGAACATCACCCCTATTGAATCTGCACGTTTTTAAACAATAGAGAGTTTTTGCATAACGTTTTTTTATCGTCCGATATTTTTTCTTCTTAGCGCGCATGCTCATAGGAATAGCTCAGTAGTGCACTATTACAGATAAGCATGCGCAATAGGTACAATGTTTCTTATGAGCATGCGCACTAGGAAAAAATATCGGACGATAAAAAAAACGTTATACAAAAACTTTCTAGTGTCTACAACAATATCGGCAGGAGATTGAGCCTCAGCCCTAATACTCACTAGTGATGAACGTTACCACTGAGCCACGAGTCGGGCATAAATAAACTATGCATTTTAAATTTTTTTTAACAATTATTAAAACTAAAAATTATTCATTTATAATGCGATTAATTATAGTCTAAAAACTTGACACGTTTGTTGCAAACTGATTGCAACACAGCGACGTAATAGGCGATAAAGATAACTGCGGAGAAATTTTAATTGAAACAAAAAGAATTTTAATTTTTAATAATTACAATATTAAATTAAATAATATCAAAAAGAAAAATTAATTTTTTTTAGGATTAGCGTTGCTCAATGCCTGAATAGCCCCCATCCCCTAAAAATAATCGATTCGTCCATTTTTAGCTTTTAAACGGGTGATTATCTTTCTACTGAATAGTTTATAGAATTTACTGTAAATTTCACATTAAATATATAATAACAATAATAAATATATTAATTCATTAATTATACTTACATATGAAAGTTAAAAAGATGGTATTTAACATTTCGTAAATTTTCGGCTTTGATAAAATATTTAATTTTTATTATTTTCTTAACAACTCTAAAGGATCAAATTATTAAAGAATTGTTTCCGCGAAATCATGGGATAAAACAGCAAATGACGAAAAATCCTTAATATTAAGGAATCTGTTTTGAAGAGGATGCTTTGTTCCAGACTTTAATGTTAAATGAAAGAGCCAATTAGCATTCATCTTGTTCTTGATAGCGTCTTTGCTTTTTTTTCTTTAAAGAAGATGAACCAGATCTTCTCTCACAGGAAGGATGACACTTCGAACCTTTATTCTTCGAAAGGGCATTCCTTGTATTTTCCTAACGTGGTTAAAAAATCTAAATGAGCTTAATTAAAGACAGTGACACATTTTTTGTCACACTTTTGAAAGAAGAAGCAATTAATGAATGCGTCTTTTTTGTATCGGCCTTTTTAAGATCAGTCGAGGCTATTGAAAAGAAAAACATTAATTAGATGAAAGTGTTACTTTCTGTTTTGAGGGGGCAGCTTCTGATGTGATGGAACACCCGTACGTGAAAGCTCCGACTTGCCATGTGTCAACACGAAGGAGAAGGGTAGTGGGTTTGTGAGGACTTAAAAGGAACCACCGCATTTTCGTATCGTACGGTGAAACGGAATTTCCCAATCAGGTAATACCACAATTTAAACAAAAAAAGTTTTTTGAACAATTATTAAAACTAAACAATTCAATACAATCCGATTCATCTCTATAGTTTAAAACTTGAATACCGCAAACGATTTTAAACAACGGCGTAATAGGCGAGAAAGATAATTTCGGAGAAATTTTAATTATCATAAAAACAATTTTGTTTTCTAATCAGATAAACAATATTAAATTAATAAGACCAAAAGAAAAATTAAATTTTTACGAATGCATTGAGCAATGTATTTTCTGATTAGACCCCCTAAAACAACCGATTCCCTCCAATTTCACTTTAAAACGGATGATTATTTTTCTATTAAATAAGTTTAAGAAAATTCACTGCAAAATTCACATTAAATATTGCAACAATAAAGAATAATAATTTCTAATTACACATGTGAAAGATAAAAAGATACCATTTAAAAATACAAAATTTCTACGATAAAAAATTTTAATTTTATTATTATCTTACCATCTTTATAAAAATCAGCTTTTAAAGGATCAAATACAAAAAACAAAAAACACAAACAAAAACCAAAAAAACCAAAAAACCAACAACAAACCCAAAAAAAAACACAAACACAAAAAAACAAAAAAAAAAACAAACAACAAAAAAAAAACACAAAAACAAAAACCACAAAAAACACCAAAAAAAAAAACAAATATTAAAGAATTATCTCTAGAGAAAAAACATGGGATAAAAACCCAATGACGAAAAAAAAATCCTTAATATTGAAGAATCTGATTTTTGAAGAAGCGATGCTTGTTCCAGACTTTAATGCTAAATGAAAGCAGCCAATTAGCATTCATCTTTTCTTGATAGCGTCTTCTACTTTTTCTCTCTTAAAAGAAGATGAGCCACAGGCTCTCACTCACAGAAAGGATGACACTTCGATCCCTTTGTTCTTCGAAAGGAGCACTGCTTATGTTTTCTTAAGAGGTTAAAATCTAAATTATCTTAATTAAAGTACAGTGACACATTTTTTTCACACTTTTTGGAAAAAGAAGCGTGAACAATTAATTACGCGCCTTTTGCACATACCGGCTTTTTTTAAGATCAGTCGAGGTTTATTGAGTAAAAAAACAAACATTAGTTAGACGAAAGTGTTTCTTTCCGCTTCTTGATTTTATGGTGTGAGCTTTAGTTAGTAGTAGAAAATGAGATTTATTCGTGTATGTTTATTTTACAAAACCTATTTATTCTAATAATTGACTATATCAATAAATAAATCCTGATATACACTGTTATTAAGGATCCTAGAATTAAGTCAGATAAAATAAAAAATGTATATATATATGTATATATATATATATATATATATACATATATATATATATATAAATATACGCATTCCGAGGACTTTTAGGAGACTATCCAGCATTTGCAGCTCGCATGGTAAAAAACAAAACTGCCACAAGCTAGTTCGACTCACGAAGCAAGATGCTGAACATCACAAACGCCATAATGGATTGAAAGCAGCAATGCAACCAGGGGAGAAAGATACTTTCGGAGAAGTTTTAATTAAAAATGCAAAATAGTTTTTGATTTATAATGATAACAATGACCAACTTTCGTAATATTAAAATAAAAATAATAGTATTGTATTGGGCAATGTATATCTGATTGCCTCCCTATAACATCGATTAGTCCATTTTTGATTTTTAAAAGGGGTAATTATCTTTCCATTGAATACTTTGTAGAAGAGTTCACATTAAATATTATAACAATAACAGTTATTTTAATTCATTAATTATGCTGATGTGAAAAAGATAAAAAGAATGGCATTCAAAATTTCGTAAAATTTCCTCTTTTTGATAAAAATTTTTAATTTTTTATTATCACATCTAAACAAGTTTATAAAAATCAGCTTTAAAAGGATCCAACTTATTAAAGAATTATTTCTCCTTTAGGAAAACATGGGATAAAACAGCAATGACGAAAAAATCCTTAATATTGAAGAATCCATTTTTGTAGAGGGATGATGCTTTGCTGTTTGCAGAATTTAATGTTTAATGAAAGAGCCAATTAGCATTCAATCTTTTCTTGGATAGCGTCTTTAGTTTTCTTAAAAGAAGATGAACCAGGTTCTGTGAACACCCAGAAAAGGATGACACTTCGAACCTTTATTCTTCGAAAGCGCATTC